>JAZHYW010011394.1:0-135970 GCA_037355805.1 Ixodes ricinus | reverse complement strand
AGAGTAAGTCTCACATTGTTCAGTTATTTTCGCATAAACACAGAAATCATTAGGTGAAATAAATCTTAATACGGAAGTCAAAGACGCTTTTCCAGCGTAGTCCAAGGCTTCCGTCTCACTTCGACGCTCACAAATACTACAACATCGCTTTACGAGTTGAATATTCGCATTCCGTGTACAAGTGAGTACGATATAAGTCAAGAAAGAGTGAATGACTTGGTCCTATATTTCTTAATATTGTGAAATACAAGTGATGACAAGGCACCTTTTCACGTATTTCTGTAAATTATATTTAGCGCCCGGAAAAGGGCGTTGACAACGTCAGCAGCATGTTGCCATTTGCAGAATTAACTATACTTCCCGGAAAGTGGATTATGCTAATTATTGGCCTATCTGTTAGCTGCTATGTCGACAGAACGATAGAACCCTAGCCGTCGGCATCGAGAAAAACCATTTTGACAATTCGAGATCTAGTTCTATTAGCAACACAAATGTCCTTTAAGATCTGCGGCTTGTAAACTCAAGATACGGTTCCTAGGGTGTGGTTTTTGTTAGGGTTAAAGCGAGAGCGTTTTCGACTGTTGATCGGACATGGCGCCACAGCTTGAGCGTATCTATCAACCAAGGAGGCGATTTTTAAACTTTCGCGAGTTCACAATCGCTCAATATTTGGTGAGAAAGTCCCACCGACACACCGATACAGGGAGAGGCCACACGGCCTCTGACGTGCTTGTTTTTAGTACTCCTTCATCCACCGATCAATGTAAGCGTGTTTACGGCAGCATGACAGTTTGAGATTTGCAAACGACGCGCGGGTTGCCATTTGCTCCTAACGTGAGAAAAAAAGATCCCATTTTAAGGCCGTGTGCGATGTCAGTTCATCATGGCGCTTGGTTTGCAGTAGATGATTGATGTTCTTCTCGGTTTTTTAGCAGACGACGTATGGTGTTTCTTTTGAGTGATGTGGGCTTAACTCAGGTGAGGTGATGAGCGGTCGAAAATCCTTCTGAAGTTGTGGGGTAAAGATACAATTTGGGGATTTCTTAGAATAGGAGAGATCTGCGTTGATGGCTTTATGGAACAGCTTATTGATGTTTTCGTATGGCGGTGGGCGCTTATTAAACGATATAGGAACAGCAAATACTGAAACTGCTTCAAAAGGTGTCGCCGTTACCAAATCTGTACCTCCCGGTATGACCACCGACATATTATGGCGTTAGTGACCTCGATTAAGGCATTACCATTGGCAAAACAAAGGACTGCATGCGGAAGGAGAATGCCTTTAGAGAAGGAATTTAATATTCATGGTTATGTCTCCAAACGTGCTCGCGGAGATAAGCTCGCGGAGACAACCACCAGCCTGGTGGTTGAAGTGGACTGAAAACCACATGCCGAGCCAGTGAAACCTTGAATGCATGACCAATAGGTTCTCAAGCCGGGTTTTCTTGAATATGCAATTCGGAGGAACTGCAACGAATTATTGCCGAAGTAAGCAAAAAATTAAAGCCGATAATAACCATGCGAGTACAGTCGAGCAGAACAGCATGGTAAATGTAGTGACAAGTTCCATCGATAAAACCGCGTAAATGCACATAGCTAAGAAGAAAAAAAATTGCCCCTGCATTTTGTGGGGAGAATCCTGTGAATGGAGTTCTAGCTTTCCGGAGCCTACAACCGACGCCCCATCGCATTACAGACACAGCAGCGCCAATGTCAATTAACGAGTTAACCTGTAAACCATTAAAACAAATTCGATCGAGTTGGACATCCCGTAAAGATGCTTTTTGAAGTTGTGATTGCTCAGTTCTGCGACAGAAACCGGGGAAATTAGTTTCCTGTACATAACTTTCGGTACGTTTGGGGCTCCGGGATCATAGGAAATTGGGAGCGGCGATAAGGTGACGATAATTTAAAACAAAAAAAGCCTAGCCGAACCGGCGTTCGCGGAAATCAGTAGAAAGAAGTGTGATGTTCCTGGAGAGGCGCTGTTTTGTAGCCTCCGGTTGAATCGTGGTGAGTGGTAGTGGGATCCACCGTGATTGTACCAAGCTATATATGTCATCCTCTCGTCTTCGCGGCGTATGTGGTAAGAAAGCGCGACGTTTCCTCGGTATTCGCACTAGTAACACAACGGTCCGTCGTCTGGCTGGCGGCGTTATGTATATTGGCGTGCGAAGACGGTGGCCGGTCACAGTGCTGCAAAAACAGGTGTCTGGTGCGGAGCTGATTAGAAAAGTGCCGCGGATAGTTACGAAGGTCTAGCCATTGCTTATGGAGACGTGTTTCATGGTACCAGTGATGGACCCTGGGCGGTCGCTTCCGAGTGTTGTGTGTGAGTGGCAACGATACTGTGATAGTTTTGTACTGCTGCGACATATTCATAATTAGACGTTCCTCACACAGTATACGCAGCTTTACTACAGAACCTCGATCGCGCAAAAAAAAAGTAAAATACAAAACGAGAGCAAACTCTACCTTTACCGTATTTTCTCGACTAGATTCGGCGATCATACATCCCGAAGTGCGTATACCATAACCTGTACAGCTTATCCATGTACACGTGCTGACAACAAGTATATTTTGATAAGATCGTTCTTTAGGAGCAGATACGACAATTGCAAATATCCGATCCCATTGCTATGCAGTCCATTAGTCATGGATAAAATATCTTTAAATATAAATGTATTGCTTTCGTCCTCAAATGACACGTGGATAACGCGAATGGGAGCTATCCCATAGCAGACAATGTGGACGAATTTCACATTGACGGCAGAAATGCCAACTGCTTGCAGTGGTGCACTTGTTACCACTGAAAAATTAAGATACTTTAAATTATTTTGGCAACCGCACTCAAGATGCCTCCAAAGTGACAAAAAGCGTTCCCGCTCGTTTCGCTCCCCCCCCCCCCAAAAAAATAAAAAAGAAAAAAAAAAGAAAGGAATTATTTTTATTTAAATATATAACGAGAACTATTCCAAATTTGAATTGATATTGGCATTGCTTTATTTCTAAATATTGAATAACATTTGTCGGGAAACCAACGGCACCTAATATTTTAAACAGAATAAAACATATAAATGATGTCAGCATCTACTGAAAACTATGCACTCGGCGTGGGCAATCTAAGAAAGAGCATTTCCTTTTCTGCCGAAATTAGGACTCGGTGTCCGTAATCTGGGTGCGACCTGCGGCCCCAAAATAGTGGTACTTTTACGAATGCCAAGTGCGTTAACTTTCACGATGCTATAACAAATGCCATATGTTTTCGAGTCTATATAGCGGATTTCCTGAGATAAACTCATTTTAAAACAGTGACGCAAGGAAGCCTACAGGAAACGGAAGTTACGTCATTTCGCCTGGCTTTCCACATCACCGACGGGCTTAATCCTTAAGAGCCCCACCTTCTCAACTCCGAGGATATAGGTTAGGAGCTTGAGCAATAAGCGACAGGCTATTCGATGTCCAACCCTTCCTTGAATTTAGCGGAAGCCGAGCCATCGAAGTTGCTATTTTATTGTAATTAAAACCTAATTTACTCGCTTCGACCATTCGTTGTAAGCTAGCAATTCAATTTAAACCTTCGTGGCCAGCATGATTTTATTGCAAACATTAGTAGGTGAATATTTCTTCCGTAGAATATCGACAGGGTGGCTTAAGTGAATGACATGAACAGCCTGAAGTTTAACGAAGTTGCGCATCTACTGTGGAGAGTGAACAGTGTTTGGAATCTGCGGCGATGAAAGGAATAACAGAAAGGTCTTGTTGAAGGCATTTATACTCAACATTTCTCGGGCATTGACACGCACAGAGTGAGAAGGGCAAGGCGTCTCATTCGAATGCCCGGCGTCCAGTACGCGCTGGATGTTTTCCGCGGTGCTTTGACTGCGCAGACGCGCACTCGAGGCGCTCGAAATGCACGAGGCACCAAAGCGGTATCAAAGATAGGATGCTCGAGCTGTAGAGGGGACTACTGAAGCTTTTTCCTGCTGCACTCACCTCGTAAGTGACAATGCGCCGAGACACTAAAGAAGATGTGGAAGAGAGAGCACGCGGGGACTTCAGAACCCTGAGCTCTGACTGGGATGATTAGTGGGTCTGAGTGGAGACAAAGGCAGCTAGCTTTGAGTCTACCCCTAATCATTCCCACCAGAACTCGGCATTCTGACGTCCCCGCGTTCTTTCGTCTCCTCCCCTCCTTCGATTTATCGGCAAATAGTCCAGTTTATATCTCGCTGCATCTTTCTCTATCAAGTTTTCGCTCTCTCTGCGGGCTCCCTGACTATACTGTTTCACCTTATGATGTACCGCAGGAAAGGCTACAACAAGCGCGAGCTCCTTGCTGTAGGGCACATTTCGGCGGCACAAGCTCTCGCGCATTAAGAGCAGCTCCCAACGCTATGAGCTCGCGCTTCTTGCCTTCTCTGCGGTGCAACATAAGGTGAAACAGAGTATAATTATCGGAATAATGCCCGCGCGCAGATGGCCAAGTAAGCAGCGCGCCTGTGGCCGAACCGGTATTGTGCTTGTCTCCCACGCGAAGAGCCGGGGTCCGATACCTAGGATCGAAGGCCCCTTTTTATTATGTTTTCTAATTGTGGCGTTCTGGTAAATTTAAGGACTCTGTTGCTTGTTCGGGGTCAGAATGTTGTACGCTCCGAAACATCTATGCCTATTCTTCCAGAAGCACACGCGTGCACATAAGTGGCTCCGCGTGGCGAGCTGGAGTCAGTCTTGCCCAGCGTTCGATCCTGCCGTTACGCCACCATCAACGCCTGCGACGCTAGGCGTTATCTATTTTGTTTTGGGCACAAATTCACCCCCTTAAACGCTTAGTTTGATTCGGTTTTCGTCGCCTCATCAATGGTCATTCGTGACAATATTTGTTTTAATTGTATTTTTCACCGTGCACGTTCATCAGTGCGCTGAAATCAACGCTATCATTAAAGAAAATAATTTCGGGAGGAAACCTTGACACTAATTGCCAAAAACATCAATACTGTTTAGTGCTGTCTCCTTCCCACACTTCCTGCACACACGAAGCTGACACATCAGACACCCGCAGCTTGAATACTCGGGAGTTCGATATGTCTTACGCACGATGACACGCGGTACACAATGGGGCTTCACGTCTACTGAAGACGGCGAAGTTTCCCATTTACATTGATTCGACTTAAAAAAAAAAGAAACCTCGAGCTTAATTTAGGATATTAAAAGACGAGCTTTTCGGTCCAATTCTTCATTGTGCGCATGCGCGTGTGTATGTGCTTGTATGCGAGTACGTGCGTGCGTATGATCGCGTTAGTTTGTGTGCATGCGAATATCTGTGT
This sequence comes from Ixodes ricinus, assembly GCA_037355805.1. Lineage (NCBI taxonomy): Eukaryota > Metazoa > Arthropoda > Arachnida > Ixodida > Ixodidae > Ixodes > Ixodes ricinus. Next base: position 130,643 of record JAZHYW010011394.1, on the reverse strand, counting down.
TTGTGTGTGTTAATGTTCGTATGTATGCATGTGCATGTGTGTGCGTGTCTCTTTATGAGCTTCTGTGTGAGCCCTTGTGTGCGCGTGTGTACGCGCCTGCGCGTCCGTGCGTGCGCGAGTGTTTTCTTTTTGCGTCAGCGCGTGTGTGTGCGTAAGAGAGAGCGCGTGTATATGTGCGCGAGTGTGCGCGTGCGCGTGTTATAGCACTGATTACAACGCACGAATGAACGTGCACGATGCGAGATAAAATTAAACTTTACCTCGCATCGTCTTCACCCTACTGCAATACCTCCTCTCCTTGGTGTCTGTGTGTGCCTGCGTGCGTGTGTGTGTCTATGCGTTCGTGTGTGTGCCTGTGTGTACGTTTGCGTGTGTGCAAGTGTGTGTGTATATGTTTGTGCAATGTGCGTGTCCTTGCGTTTATGTGCGTGCGTGTGTGTGCATATGTGTGTTCGTGTTCGTGCGTGCGTGTCTGTGTGTACGTGCATGTGCGTGCGTATGTATGTGTACGTGTATGCAGGTGTCTGTGCGTCTGTGGGTCTGCGTTTGTGCGTGTGTGCGTTTACATGGGTGCACTTGGGCGTGTGTGTGTGTTTTTGTGTGCGTGTGTTTGAATATATTTTTGCGTTTGAGGGGGGGACATTATATCTGTGTGTGTGTGCGCGCGCCCCCGCTCGTGCGCGTGTTTGATGCTTGACCCTAAATCAGGATTATTTCAGCTGAGCAGCCGTAATTGCATTTCCATGGTTTCTGAGATGCATGAAACTGCGGTACATTTCCAGAAAATGATGAGCAGGACAGCTGCACACGAGTGTGAAGCTCTTCAGAGTGACGGGGGAGCTGAACTGTTGGAGCGTGATGTTACCACTAAAGACAACCAGCCGGTTTACGGAGAGAGTGTTACATTACCAGGATTGTTATGACGCAATATTCTTGTTCAATCGTGTTCAAGCGTATATACAATAGCACGAGAGAAGAGGAGCATGAAAGAGACAAGACAAGCGCTATTGTATATATGCTGTTTGTTAAGGAGTTGAGTTTGGTTCATACTTCCAGCGGTCTGAGATAAGGTGGGAATAAGATTTTCCCCATCATGTACAACGGTCTGAACATATTTGTAATAATGGGCCCTCCAATATCTTCCATGTCCCGCCTTTCGAAATTGGGCGAATGCATGCAGTCGGACACCGTGCTTGTTCATTATTTTTAAAAACGCCGACGAAAGCATACTACTCTTTCTATTTTATTGTATATCAAAGTTCAGACAGGTCTAAATTCACCTCCCACTTAGGTTGACGGTGGGACGTCTGGTAAATATGAGAGTGCTAAAACTTCGATTGACGCGTTTACATAAAAAAATAGATCGCAACCAGAACTTTTTTAAATCACTATTTCAGCGCAAGAACATTCTGTTTAATTCTTCTGTATCGTTTTGTGTAAACACACGTGAATCCGGGTTTGTCCATTTCTTTTTTAGTTTCTTGTTATCCCGATGAAGATGAAATACGACCTTTACAATCGGGCTGCTTTCTAACGCCTCCTTTTGCAAAGTTGTATCGATTCGTTTCTATTGATTGGCCCTAGAGTTATTTTATAATTTTTATTATCTTCGTTTATTCTTTTTTTTGTATGAGTGTATGTGACAAGCTTATGGATCATATGCTGGCTTGCTTATTTCATACTCCATCGGTACATGCTCTTTTCATGTATTATTTTGTAGAGGTATGATCAAAGCCCGGAACGGTCTCCGCTGAAAAAATTTAATAAATATATAATACCTTTTGACGGAACGCACCACTAAAGTATAGAAATATTCTGACGAAAACGTCAATCACGTTGGGGCTGCAGTAGGCACTACGATAGAATGCCACGCCCTGTGCACATGGCAGAGCTTTTGTTAGCGTATTCGATTTATCTTGTGAACACTTTTGTGTCCTCTGTCGCATTTCGGTCATGTTTGTAACATTAAATACAATGTGTCTCAGCGAAGATTTAAAAAAATGTCACTAAAATAGGGTGGTCGTGAGAAAAAATCTTTTACGGGAACAAATGTGCAGCTACGGCGGACGTCAGGCATTGCGAAATGCATACCATTTAGCTATATATTTCTAACTCAGATTTCCTCATGAAGCTTTTTTATTCGTAGAAAATAAATTAGTGGTTTTAATTATCAATTTTCTGGACATCATCGGAAACCACTAAACCAGAAGCAACTAAAGAAAAAAAAAAACAAAAAAACAACGAACAAGGTACTCGATGCCATGACAATAAGCAGCACTTCACGCTCATGAATGCTGCAGGAATCAGGACGAGATTAGCCAGCGTCGGCAGGCAAGCTAACACTATCCCAGACTTGGCCTAGACCACCAACAAGATCATCGCAGGCCAAGTGTGGAAAGTGGAGGTTGATGCGAGGGGTATAGGTCATCTGGCAATTGCTATTGCGCTGCATATAACCAACGCACAAGGAACCGACAAAGGCAATATAAAAGTGAGGATGGTGAACTCGGACTGTTCAGGAGGCATCTCGGCGCGACCCAGCAGACGGACATCGTCGAAGCTATGAACAAGGCTGCTAAACTGGTGACAGTGGAGAGTGGAGAAGAATATCCACGCTGGCTCCCTCACTTCGGACCTACACCTCCTCAAATTGTGGGAGGGACAAATGAAAACACTACAGCAATATTGAAGGGGACCCACAACACCAAATGCCCGAAGACAGATCACGAGACCAACCATTATAGCGAAAAAGTACGCTATCAAGCTCGAGACGGAACAATGGCTTGTCTACAGCGCCTCTCTTTTAGAAAAAACCTCCATCAGGAAAACCTGGGCAACCTTTAAGGTAACGCAAGGGAAGAGCAAGCAACGATCAGCACTCTTCTTATTTGCACTTAAGATCAACAAGGCCTTGGAAATGCTGGCCAAGGAAGCGGGGGACGTTTTCTTTCCGCAACCGGAGGGATGGTGAAAAGACCAAGATGGAAGATTACGTCTACCTTCCCGAGGAAGGAAAAGCGAGCAATCCCATCGACTAAGATTTCACAATGGGGGAAATGAAAGCGGCTCAACAGCATGGCAAACAGCACGGAGTGCCGCGACCGGCTCAAATTACCACCCCTATGCGAGGATACTGCCCGAAGAAGTTAAGTGGCAAATTCTGGGAGAAATAAATTGCATCTGGAAAGAAAGCCACAACCCTACGTGCCGGAAAAGCTATATAGTCGTATCGAAACCCAAGCCAGGATAGGAACCGGACTCCATAAAGAAATTCCGCCCAGTCTTTCTTACATCTTCTGTTTGCGAAGTCGCAGAGAGGATACTACTAAGCAGACAAACATCGCTTCTTGAGAAGGAAGAGAAGTTGCACCCTGCTCAGACTGGGTTTCGACCGCAGCTTCTTCGAAATACCTCACAAAGAAGCCAACTCCAGGGGGACATGATCCGGAATGGAAGGTTACCATCAGCGCCAGAAAGGCGTTCTACGCGAACTGCATTGGGCAGTCATCTAGAAGGCAAGCAAGATTGGCATAAACAGTAGAGCCCTAAACTTCATCAAAACCTTTCTACCGGAATGACACCTCACAATCAAGATTGGTAACCGAAGAAGTCAGGTCCGGTCAAAAAACATTGGAGTGCCGCAAAGCTTCGTCCTCTCGCGACTCCATTTAAACTACTACTCCACAACCCTACACATGCGTTTTACCATCTCAACAACATTGTTGATGATACAACTTTGTTCCTGACTTACTTTTTCTAACTCTCGATGCATTTATTTTCACACAACACTGCCTGCATTTGAGAATCATCGGTTAATTGAGTAGGGAACGAAATACGAAGGGATCTGCTTTATTTTCCGAAATATATTAATCACTTAAATCACAAGTAACCACGCTGCATCGACTACAGTCACAAGTAATAATTCAAAACATTGCCAACGCATTTATTTAGCCAAATTGCATCTGTACAATATTTTTTTTACTCATACTTTTTATAAAGGGCAAATAAAAATAAGATACGCTTTACGAATGCACGAACAGAGTACAAATCATTTTTGGATAACACTAAAACAGCGGTGCTTGAGCTACCCATTAAATATTAAGAGGTACCCAGGCAACTCTCTTTCAATGCAAAGAGGACAACGACACACATCGCTAAGCTCGTTTATTTACTTTACGTGAGAGTTGTCTTCGTTCGTCTTGCAAGCCTTGTCGTTTCGGCGCAAACAACTGGTGACTGCATGACCGGGCATCTTACACTAAAATGTTAGAGTTCTGAGTTTTGCTGATAAATACATTTTTTAACATACAACTTAAAACACGCCTGACTGTCTACTTTCATGCAAAATACGAGCGGACCAAAAGCCTGCAGAATGAGCATGCAGCGAATGAGAAATAAAAATAAAATTGGTTCGAGCCGATAACGCCATCCGCGCAGGCGGATTGATCCTAAAAGCGTCATGCACTTTTTTTGCTTCAACGCTTCTCGCTTTTTTGAATTAAACCAACTTCTGGGACTTTACACTCGCTAAATACAGTGAAACCTTAAGAAACGTAGGACGCGGCTTATTATGTTTACGTGTCCTGGTTCGTGATTAATTCGTTGGGGCTCTTATCTGCTAAAACCTAAACACGACCCTTTCAAAAGTTCATCGGGCAACATTGGAGGTCGCCATTGCTTGGACACGAAGCGAGGGATTGCATCCGCGCTTCAGAGCTGAGCCGAGTTCAGGCCGTGTCCAATACATGTTCAGAGAATGTGAGCAAGCACTGGCGGCCTGGTGTGGAAACGGACGTTTTCAAAGGGTGTATTCCAGTAGCTGGGAAGCCTAATTATAAAATTCACGCAAATCGGCCGGCCCCGGGTTTCTTAAGCTGTCGGTAATGCGGAGCGCAAGTTCGTCTGCTTCTTTTCCAGGGGTTGCAGTGACGTCAGAACGCCGAGCTCTGATAGGTTCTCAATGGAAGATAGCGGGTAGACCTCAAGGCAGCTTGCTTTGAGGTCTACCCACTACCCTTCAATCAGAGCCAGTCAGAGCTCAGCGTCTTTTTGACGTCACCGAAGCTCCTGCGCAAGAAGCAAACGACTTGCTCTCCGAATAAAGACGGACTCTGCGTATCGTCGTGTTTCATCCACCGCCTGCGCTGGAGGAACTCTGATATGTTTTGGTTTTCGCACTTTTAAGCCATTTCATTTTTATATATACAGCCGAGCGGTGTGCGTGAAGCAACGCCGTCTTTTCGTCTGCCTTTTTTTAGTACCCGGTACGCGCGCCACGAGAGCTGCATATTCTTCGTGACAAGGAACCCGAGCTGGGGTTTTCGACAGCAGACATGCACCCCCGGTACGCGCGCGCCCGGAGAGCTGCATATTTGTCGTGCCAAGGAAGCTGGGATTATCGATTTCAGACAAGGAAAGCAAGGGAGGGTCGGCGCAATATACAACGGGGTGTGAGTCATCGCAGCGAATCAACTATACTCAGCAAACGAACATTCAGTTATAACACAGGTGAAACCATAGACGGTTTATCGAAAGTCGATAGAGTTATGGAGCGCGAATGGTTCATCTGTAGTCGCTGGCTGTAGCACCTGCCCCTAGCGGTCTACAAAAAGCAAGCAGCGGTCTACGGAGGGCGCAGTCCAGCGGGGTGCGGAAGGCAAGATGTAACGTCTCATCGTTTGCATTTTTAGGTAAGAATTCGGTTCGGTCATTCTTGCTTTTTTTCATTCGTAACCTGGCTAGACTGCTCCTTTATCCAAAATGCCTCTTGTTGCATGTTTAACTTGTATATATTCAATTTCTGCGGATAACCAAGCCTGAAGTGTGTTGACTGTAAGAATCGTAATCATGTCGGGAAGTGCTCCGGTGTGACAACGACTCTTCTCAAAAACCTGACTATAGAGGATTTGACCACTTGGCTGTCTGCAACCTTCGAGCTTAATGAAACGAGACAGATTACATCATGAGCGAGGGGTGCTCGGGAGGATAGTAAACCCACTATCGCAGAAGTAGCAGTGGAAGAACCGAACGTTGCACGTTTGATGACACACATCCTTTAGATGAGCTTGAAACTAACTGAAGTTTTAGATCAAATCAATAACATCGATAAGACCATCGATGTGCAGTCAGACAAACGAGACGCCGTAATACAGAAGCTCACTATTCAGGAAAACACAGTGGAACACATAGAGCACTCGTGGAAGTGATGGGAAAAGAGTACCATGAACTTCTGGAGAAGGTTAACATTCAGGATAAATAATTAGAAGAACGAAAAAACAGGACCACTCAGGTGGAACAGACGATTGTTAAGAGGTACTTCGAAATCCAGGAGCTCAAAATTGCTGTAGATGCTTCTGAAAAGTTCTGATAAAGAAAGAACAAAGACATTTACGGAATCCATCAAAAGACAACGAGAACCTAATGGAAACCATCCAACAACTCTCTGCTAAGCTACAGCTACCGGTACCGTCGCAAGATAGTACATAAGCAGTACACTGATTGAGCCCAAGGGAGGGTAAAATTCGCCAATCATTGCTCAATTCAAGGAGAGAGCGGTTAGAGACATACTGTAACTCATAGGCTCTGGCGAATGAGCAGTTTGGGTATTCATTACCGAAAACTCGACGAAGTTACTTCGACAACTACTGTGGAAAAGTCATGCGCAAAAGAGAAGGACTACAAATCTGTGTGGATGAGTCACGAAAAATTCTGGTTCGAGAAAGACAAGGTGCAATTGGGATAAAGTGGAGATGGAACCAGACTCACCTAAGCTTGGCTAATCATGACAGAGTCGTTTTCATGCTTTCGTGACTGGGTAACTTATGTACAGAGTCCGCTAGCAAAAGTTGATGGTGGTAGAATAGAGCTATACCTATTAGACATAAATGTTTGAAGTCTACTCTCACATTGGGACCAGTTAAATGTCTACCAGTGTAACCGAATTGTGGGTCTTGATATTCTATTTTTTACAGAAATCAATACATATATAAATGGACAACGAGGGTTAGTTGTTTTGACTTGGGTGATTTTTACTCGTTCTCTGTATGTAGAGAAGGAAGACGGGGTGGGGTGGTGGCGTACTATTGTTCATAAAGATGACTGGATATCCGATGTTATAACTATATTTTGAAAACATGCGGAAGGTTTGGTGGTGTGTGTGTTCAATCAGCGGGTATAGTTTGCCATATGGGCAATATGTAGACCAGCCAGTACGAATATACATTCTTTTTCGATGAATTCTCTAAACTACTTAACAAATTTTATAATAATAAATATTTAATTATCGCTGGTGACTTGAACATAGAACTGCCAGGTACCATGTGTCTGGCTTCCTGAATCTAACTCGGGAAGAATATCTAGGAGCCTGTAAAACGTAATATTTTATTAATCATAATATTTGCCAGGAAAAGCGATCTCAAATTAGTTTCGGGAGCGATTAGACAAAAGTTGCTGATCACACCTTTATAGGTTTGACGAAATTGGGAGTAAATTCGGGGAAACGGAACATACTCTCTACAAACAAATTCTAGACATGAACAGAACTGATAAAATAAGAGAATACAATTGGGAGTCACTAATGAAATTACGATCATATCACGTCTTATCGAATGCTCAAAGACACGATGGGGTACATATATGAACAGTGCTCAAAAACAGTGAAATTGAAACAAAGAAAACCAGAAAATTCATGGATAAATGAGAAAATTATTGCATTACGCCGCGAAAAGGAGAGGATGTGTAATATAAGTAAAACAAAACCCGCAGATGAAAAAAAAAAAACAGAATTCTGGAAGTAGCGAAATAAGGTGTCCGCAAAAATAAAGTTAGTGAAATATATTATTACACAAATATGTTTCAGAAGAGCCAGGGAAACCTAAAGGAGGTTCAGGAGTCGACCAACCAAATTACGGGCCGATTTGGGAAGTAATTCGTTACAAGTAACGGATTACTTGTAATCCGTTACTTTTTCAAGTAAGTTTGTAATTATCACGTTACTTTTTTCGAAAGTAATTTGTAATGTAATTTTGCTACAAAATATTGGTAATGAATTACTTTAATTACTCGTTACTTTTAGAAACTATGAGTATACTGCAGTAACTTCAGCGATACGAGCAGAGCATTGAGCAGCGTAAAGAGAGCAAGTTCAACAAAATAGGAAACATCAGGAAGGGGAGAATAGCCGAAAACAAAACGCGATCTTTTGCATGACCGGACGCTAGAACCACTAGAAAAACGGGAAGGGCATGTACATGTACAAATATACGAAAGACAAAGATGAACTAAGTCAACGCCGAATAGGCTCTCCGTCGTGTTCCATCGTGTTTTTCTTCTTCTCCCGGGCAGGATATAGCTCTTCGTGTTTATTTGTTCTTGTCTTTTAAGCCGTTTCACCCTTTCCAACTGCTTCGACGTCTCTAGCCACCTGTACAGACATCAAACGCGGGTCCGTACCCCTCGATTTGCGGCTTTACAACTCGTGTAATAGACGATGTAGCTTCGCGCGAGGAAGTCGAATTCTCTGTCTTTGATGTGCGCTACTTTATTCTAGCGCGCTCTGGAGGCACGGCTGAAATGCGCCCGGCATGAGGCTAAGAGCATCATCTTCGAGGGTACGGACCATACTTCTTTTGGTTTACTTGTCTGGACATGGTGATCGAGCCCACTCCTCACATTACAGTCAACTGTCAACTTAAAAGGGGGGGGGGGTTAGTCCACCAAAGGAGTGCTGACAGAAAGAGAGAGAGAGACCGCGTAAAAGTGGTGTGATCCTCTATTGTTTTGTGAGACCGATGGCCACCGCTTCTCTCGCTCTCTATTGCGCTTCAATTCCCTGGCCTTCACAAATACTGGTATGGAAGTGAGAACGGATGAACAATCGATAACCGGTAACCACCACTTTTTCTTTGACTGGTCGAGTTTTCGGTCATGGAGTGTCCGACGTCTCTATAGCCATCTATGAATGAGATGTTAAAAATTCAGGGCACGAAGGAGAACGGTAACCTAGAGTTTCAGTGCATTTTTTGCTTGCCGAAAAACACACATTGTCATCAGCAAGAACAACAAACTCTAAAATACAAGAACACATCAAGGTAAGCTAGGACACCTGCATTCTGCATTGGCTATTCATTGTAACATTAGAAGCAAGTTTTTCTTTTATTGTGAATAAAAGGCGAAACACCTGAGTCAAAAGGAGCTTTCGTAGATCGCTTCTTTAGCTCCGTATTTCGTAGCGGAGCTCGACCCTGCTACTGAGCATGCGCACCGCTAGCTTTGTCTGCACAATTCCAGGGATCATTTCCGGAGCCCGTAAGCTAGCGGGATGGTAGGTGCGGTTGCAGCTTTTGGGGCCTTGTAAGCTTACGTGTGAACGGTGTGCACCTACACTCTTTCTCTCAAATATAACATTTTATTTTTACAAGGACTACCATAATACGGGCGTATGAGGAATGAAAATTAGTGTTGCAGAATATTTTTGACAAATATCAAAATTGTTGCTATTGTTTCCAGAATAACTGTACGGAAAACGTAACTTGAAAGTTATTTCTATCTTAACGAGTAAAGTTATCCGTTACTTTTAAGTGAAAGTAATTCGTAGCGGTAATAAATTACATTTGAGGCTCGGTAATTTGTAATTGTAATCCATCACATTTTTTAAGTAACGAGCACAAGCCTGATTACGGGCTCAAAAATAAAGCAGACTATCGATGATAGCATCGAAAAAACTTCTGGTAAAAACTATCTTTTCTCATTGTGCAACTAATTCCACGATGGGTTTGCACAAAGAGTCATGGAACTGTGGAATACGATAATATATCAAGGGGGATGACCGGATGATTTCAATAGCAGCTTTCATTCCGCATACTTATCACAGATGACAGAAATATACCTTGAAAGAGTAATAAAAATATATCAATCACAAAACCTGAAGGGAAGGATAGAATACGTTTACGGAATATCCGGTTACATGTTTACAAAGTTAAAGATGAACTAATAAAAGTATAAAATGGCTACTTTGAACTGGTCACATTCCAGTGGGGTAAAAATCACCGAAATAAGACCGTTAAATAAAACCGGTGATGAAATGACGTTATGAATTAAAGGACGATTTAGATTTTTCTAATAATTGCGCCGATTATGAGAAACAGGTACTGAGTACAATGAATTCATACTATGAAAAGTATGATTTAATACACACATCCCAGTACGGGTTTTGCAAAAAGGGGAGCGCAGAAGTTCTGCTGGAAAATTTTGCAAATCACTTATGTTGCAGTCTGGATAGAAACCATTTTGTTTTCGCACTGTTTTTCGATTCGACAAAGTCTTTGAGACAAGTAATCATAAACTACTACTAGAGAAGCTAGGAAGTATGGGTTTTAGGGGCCTTCAAATGCATTTTTTTAAGACTACATTACAAACAAATTTCAGCTGATAAGAAAAAATTAGAACAAAACGCAATTTGGATTAACTCAGGAGTGTCTGAGGCGCTCCCGAGTTAATTCGTATTGCTCAATATAAGTACTCTTCTCTTCAATATTTATGTACATTAAATCGGAGCACTGCCGCTTGCATCTCAAGTGTATCAATATGCAGACGATACTGCCATAGTACTCGAACACAGTGACGGAACATGCGCTCTTTCAATTTTTCAAAAGGCTACTGAATTACTAATGATATGGTTTTCAGACAATCCTATTCTTGTGAATTCTAGTAAATACCAAGCTGATGTGCTTTCGTAGTCCCTAAAATCATGTGAACTTGACGATTTTATTTTTCCTTCATTCTCATCATTGCAGAAACTGTAGCTACCTAGCGTTAGAGTATGTCCAAACAAGAAAATATTTAGGAATTCATCTGAATGGAAATCTATGAAATGATCATGTTGAATATTCATGATTTAATGAAAATGATGCGTGCCAGTTCTACTTATTTATGTAGAATTCGGAGTGTAGAAAATACCTCTCTGGAATAAAGATTGTATTCCGCAATGGGTGATCCTTTCCTTCGTTCTGGTATTTCGTTATACGGAACGTGTTCTAACTATAAAACGCAAAACAAATCGACAAGGTTGTATACAAAATAGCACGTGACATCATATAACGTACTATAAACGAGGAAGCACAAAAAGAGGAAAAAATGAATGTCGCGAAAGTCTTAACCTCTGAGAAGTTGCAAGTCTATGCAATTCTAGTAAAATGTTACTTCGATAGCGATTTCAAAATTGACTTAACGAAATAACGAATTCTAAGGCACGCTGAGAAGTTTGTCCATCCTAGAGTATATACAAGCTATGGAAAGAAATCGACGTCATGTTACGTACTGTTTTATTCTAATAAACTACTAGAAGAGCTTGTCCACTTGGATTCATTAAAACGAGTAAAGTACAAACTGAGACACTTGTGCTCTAAATGTGATACGTGATTGAAACTGCATTTTTCTCTTGTTCTTTCGTAATGTGCAAGTTTGTTTAGTTGCATACCAACAACGTATGCTTTTTTATCAGCAATCATGTTACCCGTTCGACGCCACTTCGCGCAGAAAAGCATGGTGATTCATGCTTTAGCGGCCCGGTATATGCACAATGTGAAAGATGCAATAAAATATTTAATATTGATATTATTGTTATTATTATTATCATTATTACAAATATATTGTAGGCCTGGTGGATAGTACAAACAAATGGGAAGATCATTAATGATATACTGTTGGAATCCTGTTGTGATTTGTTTTCTTTTTTTCGTGTTATTTTTTTTCCTAATTTAATTGCACTCAACGTTTGAACCTCCGGATTGACCGGAGCTTTTGCAGTCTTTGGTTAAGAAAGACAAAAAGTAGTTATCAACAAGTATTAGTAGCCCAAAAACGTTAGACACAAAAATTAACACGGTTTATTTTTACGTGAAAAATCTCTACCCGTGCCAAAGACAAGATCCGTGGTGTACTGCAGTGAGAATGAACAGTGAGGTGTATTACAGAGTGATTTTCTGCACCAATGACGTGCATGCGCTGGGAGAGGTCGGCGGAAAACAGCTTAACTGTACTTTTTCATTTGCCTTGATACACCATTGAGACATACTGCTTCAAATACAACGGTATTCTGTGGTCCTTAAGAATTTGTAGAGGAAATTCTTTTTCGGGTCATTTATCGAAGTGAACCGATACAACGGTACGTATCTTCGACTGCACTAATAGAGTTACTTTTGCTAATAACTATTCGAGCAGGGAAACTGCTTCTCACATGTGAATCGTTTTCACAATATTTAATAGACGTCTTGCGAAGATTATTATTTAGGCGGCTGCTGCATCGGCATTTTTGAGAAATCATGGCTAGGCTTAGTGTATTACACCTTCATATTTGCTTACAACAGGTGCGGTTATCGTGTAAGTGGGGATTTTAAAATGAAGTGCAACGCGATGGTTGTGTACGCTGTAGTTATTTATACTCGCTTAATGCCTGTCTGATAGCTAAAGGTAATACACAAGGCCAGTGGCCCAGTAACACTTCCTTTGTTTTCCCGTCTGCAAGGCTCTCACTCTTTATAATAGCAGTGCATGTGCGAGAAAAAAAAACCTAGTTCACCAACGCTGTTTTTTTCGCGAAACATATGACGAGTTTTTAGCTATACCGTATTTCCGACGTGAATACTGGAGTATTTTATCAGCTCCGCGAAGAAAATTATGACTTTGCGTTATTCGTTCGATACACTTTGCACTGGCCGCTGATCTTCACATCCTTCATTAAAATCAAAAGAGCTTCTTTCGCGACGGCGTGTCATTTCTGGAAGCCTTAATTTTAGTCTCGAGCACGTCACTGTATGTATTTTTGTTTTTGATTGGTCACGAAGTTTGATTAAGCGGATATCAGAAAAAAAAAGATTTAGAAAATCCCACTGTCTATTTATAGTCTCGGCAAAGAACATGACATGACACCTAGCTCTCGTTGGAGAGCAGACAAAACTTTTGTTTTGTCTGCTCTCCAAGATATTTTGTAATATTTAATTTAAAAGTTTTGAAAATGATATTTTCAATATTTCCATCGGTGATGAGATATTTCTGAATTTTTTGAAGAAAGAAAACACTGCGCAAAAGCTCATTATCATTGTGAGCGTTTTGAAACAGTACGTAGTGGAAGTTTTCGAATAACAGTAATTATTACAACCAGTATGGTTCCTTTTAGTGAGCGCTGTAAACGATGCGGAAAAAGAGGCGCCGTCAGGTACCGCGCCGAATTTCTATTTTATATTATGTGTCTTTGAGTGGTCCGTTTCATTTAGTGAAATGTGAACTTGAATAAATTGAAATGTCGGAGCCAGATGGAGACGGCCATGAAACGAAACTGATGTTACGTGCCCTTTAAATTGATTTTTTTATGTCTTCCTCAGCCGCGACAACAAGCCTGTAAAAATCACCGACTGTTGAAACAAAGACTTCGTTGAAGGGACCCCATTAGCATTTTAAAAAGTTCGCTGCAGGCCGAAATACATTAGAAATAATGCCTGGAGACCAGAGTTCCTTTTGTACTCCCACTTATTTTCACGAATTTTTTATGTTCCTCAAATATCTTTAGAAACCGGACCCTGGGGAGATGTCCGCCCAACCAGGCCTGAAACGAACTCCGATCTCGGAGGCTGTATTCGCGGGTCGTGCGAGCTGTCTAACCATTCGTGGGGGTCTTTCCTCGGGTATGAATGCACTTAAATATTAGAGCGGCCCAAAAAAATGATGCCTCATCCGCGGATGCTCCCGGCATACCATGTCACTCTAAAAGCGTGAAATCAAGGAAATTGGTGCCATACGTTCAGTGATACGCTGAGAATGCAATGGAAGCTGCCTTGTCAATAGACCACTCGTACGCCTGTCTTCCGCGACGCGATCACGCAATCGTTCATATCCGCGCGCAGAGGGGAGGGTCAGGTTATAAAAGGAAAGCGTTTGACTGGTCCCGCGAGCACGTTGCTCCCACAGCATTGTTAGCTTAGGAGTCAACGTAGAAGAGTGAAGTGTGCATGCTTTATTACAGTGGCCGGGCCTCATAAACTAAGCTTACAAGCTCCGAGCATGGTGGATAGTTTGGGTCGGGACCAAAACTGGTCACCATTATATTTCTTACATAACACTCTGCCTTGAAATGCGACCCCTTTTTTGAATTGGTTGCACCATGCGACACCGAAGGGGCGTTGAAGTGACTCCGAGCCGGCGGTAGGAACCGATGCGGATTTGGAGCTCTATCCTTCTTTGAAGGTAGAAACACAAAGGAGGTCACCTGCATCATAGAGAGTGGCTTTCGTTTGTCCTCCAGGGTCGGCCTCAGCCATTTCGAAGAAAGAATGAACGCGAAGCGACGACAGGAAGGCATGTTCAGAAAGGTGAAAGAGGGGACGACGCCACCAGAGAACACAGGTAAACACGCGGACCAGAAAACACGCGCGAGCTCGCGAGGATAACAGAGTGACGACTCCGAAGCCTCCAAAAGTGTTTCGAGCGATTCCCGAGAGGGCGCGCCACGATCGTGGCCAAACTCTGAGAAAGGGCTATTAAGATTGAATAGCAAAATTCTTTAAACGAAGTGCATTTGCAAAATATCGAAATACTGCAAAATGTATTTGGAATACAGCATCTTCAGTAGAGTATTTAGGATAGGCACACGCCTGGCTTTTGTGTCTCCCCCAGATATCCTTTAACTTAAGTATAACAAATCTAGCAATGCTTTCGACATTAGGTGTATTACTGCGAAAACAATATATATGTTTATTTGTCGAAGTTTTATAGAAAGGCCAAATGTACCAATACGACATTCCACGCAGTTCTTAAGGTACATACGTTTCATTTTTTAAATATTTATTAGTCTTCTTATTTTTAAAATTATACAAGCTTCATCATGCTGACCAAGACTGCTAAGTACGGAATGTGTACTAGGCCTTACACTTATCGACGTTTGTGTGTGGTGCCCTTTGTGAGTGTTCTTTCTGTTGCTTCGACCATTTCCTAGATTCTCGATAGGCTCGACTCTATCTCCTTTTACCGTGTCCACGGTGGAAAATGAGAGGCGTCTGAACAGTAGAGCCTCGCTACAAAGCAAATGTGTCGAAGTTTCGTTCCCATTTTAACAAACACCGTGAGAGGCCCATGCCCACACGTCGAAAGCCTAGATTCTTCAGGGGTTCCATCTCCCAACAGGGGGAGGACTTGCAATTTAACGGCAAACACCACCAGCACCGATTGGTCCAAGTTCGTATGCCATGCGTTGTCGCTTGACATGGTGCGACATAGGGAGTAACATTACATTTTTTTTTTACAATTGCCATTTAGATTGAGTGTTGAAAAGTTGTATGTAGAATAAAAATGCAATATAATGTTTAGTAGAATATTTCTTTGCGCTGAAATACATTTTGTTCACAATCCCAAGTTGGTGAGTTCGAATGCTGCCGGGGAACGTAAGACTCTTTTACGATTCTCTATGGGCGTAACGCTTCCTATGTTTGCTTTTCTTTGGAGTGAAACCTTACACCTAAGGCGTTACAGATCTCCGTGAAAATCGGTTGATAACACACATTAGTGTTAAAATTGGGCATTCAATCAGTATGGTAAATGTATAACAAGATAATGATTACGCATGAACTGCCCACAAATAGTGAGAGCGGAGACGAGCTTGTGAAAGATAATCCTGCCGTGAAATTAACCCCAGACGGAAATAAAATAATTATAAACTATTTGGAGTCAAGAGAGAAAAACAACAAATGTTTCTCTCTTGTCTTTTTCTTTCGACACCAAGCAACTTCGATCTGTTTTTCACATCATACGTGAACAGACTCACTTAATCATCAACAGTATCTCACAGAGCAGTTCAGGTATTCAGATGGAAACTTCGATACAGGATAGCACTTCCGAATGAACTTCTTAAAACGCAATTTGTGTAGTTCTTTTCTTAATGCACCTTGGGATGATTGTTTTTTTTTAGAAAAGCTCAAACGTTTTAGGATATACTGCAATGTAGGTATAATTATTTATTTTATTTTCATGAATGCCTCCAGCACCGTTAGGCATTATGCAGGGAGTACAGGAAACATCATGCAATAATAATACATATTCACACGATAGATAAACAGAAACAACAATAAAACATATTAAGCGCGAATAAAGATTTGAAGTTTATCAAAAAAGAGATAATTATCAGTAATAGACACAATTTCTTCAGTAAGTGTATTCCACTCTCTAATGGTTTCAACAAAAAAGGAAAATGAAAAACAGTCAGTGCTGTAACAAACTTCCTCGTTCTTTAGAATTATCTCGTCTTGCAGATGCATAGGGTTGTTCAAAAGTGTAAAGAACTCTTTCCATACCAGTCATCCTGTAATATATGCTGTGAAAGAATTTCAATCTCAAGCACTTTCTTTTCTCTTTGAATGAATCCCAACCTAACCTGTTTCTCATTTCTGTACAACTTCTATAAGGGGTGTAGTCACTTATAGCGAGCCGTAATACCTGGTGAACCCGTTCCAACTTTTGTTAAATGTAACTCTGTGGCGGGTCGCAGATGACACAAGCATATCCCAAGATTGGTCGAATGAAAGAAAGGTAGAATGTTTGCTTTACACTGCGAGATGTACTTTTAAAATTCCTGCGAATAAACAAACTACATGTTACTAGCCTTAGCAACAGTGTTATTCACGTGATCATTCCAAACAAACTGGACGACAAATGAACTCCTATGTACTCAAAAATTTTCTACATGGTCAAGTATCACATGTTTCTGTTTATATTCGGTCGAGGAAGATTTACTTGGCGGTATTTAAGCTTCTTTCCCAATGGTCCTACCAGTCTTCGAGCACTTTAAATCGTCTTGAAGCACACTGGCGGCCACAACACTTTCAATAATTCTATATACTATGCAGTCGTCCGCGAATAACTTAGTATGAGACTGCATGTCTTCACAAATACTGTTAATTGATATTAGAAATAGCAAGGCCCCAACACACCTTCCTGGGGTACTCCGGAGGTCACAATTACTAATATAGAATTTTCACCATTAAGTACTACAGTTTGCTCGCGATCGGAAAGATAGTCAGCAATACAGTTGATGATTTTATCGGTGATGCCCAGAGATACAAGTTTGTTTAACAATAGATGATGTGACACGGTGTCCAAAGCTTTGCGGAAGTCAAAGGATAGAAAATCAACACTCTGTCTATGGTGCTATGGTACCATAGACTATGGTACCATCTTTGGTACCATAGACTATAATACCAAGAATACCAAATCAACACTCTGTCTATGGTACTTGAAACAAAATGGCTAACTTGTGGAAGCTCTGTAACATATCAATAACCTCGACGAAAACCATACTGGCAGGGGGAAAAGAAATGACTAGAGTCTCGAAAATGAAATATCGAACTGTATAAAATGTTTTCAAACATCTTGCAAGCAGTGCACCTATATGAAACCTGGAGGTAATTTTCAACAAGATTTTTTTCACCCAGACTTGAAAAATTGAGTTACCTTTTTTTCCAGTCAGTCGAAACAAAACCAGTGTTTAATGATTTGGTAAAAATTAGTTGAAGGTACTTCGCTATGTCTTCTCTACAATTGTGTAAAATTACCGGTGAAATTTCATCTGGTCCATACGCTTTTGACGTGTCAATGTCTCATAGTAAGGCCTTAATTCCATCTACTACGGTATTCACCTCGGCCCTAACCACTCCTGTGGTCAGGTCAAAGGACGGACATAGTTAGGTGAAGGAGGCAAAAAACTGACTTGAACTATGAAATGTAATTTTCTGCTTTTGAATTGTCGCTGTTTACTAACTTGCCATTTTGTAACGAACCAGGAAACGATGTACTATCTCCTTTTTTTATTAACTTTCACAAACTTCTTGATATCTTTGAGGTCATTTTTGAGTTTATCTTGAAAAGCTTCATAAAGGTCAGTTTGTTTTCTAGTATAAGGCCTCTGGATACTTCTTCGAGTTTTGCCTAGCACTATCAGACTGATTTTTACGATACTTCTTAAAAGTTCAACGTTTACGCTTTATCTCTTTTAGAATCGGGAAAGTAATGCATGGTTTATGTCTCTTATTTCCCTTAAAAATTCTGATTGGCATGTAAGAGTTCACGAGTACCTTAATTGTTTGTTTAAAAACGTCCCACAAATGCTCAACATCACCCTCCACGCTCAAGTTTAAAAAGTGGACAAGATACGAAACAAGGGACAAGGTACGAATAATCAGGCGCATTTGTCTTCTGCGTGATGGCTTATTTCTTTGATGGATCTTTGAAGCAGCAGAAAGCATTCCGTCATTCAGATGCATATCAAACTAAAATATTATTTTTTCCTGAACTGTGGTAGGTGCAGAGGGTTCAATTCGATACCAATGCAAACGGTAGTGCTTGCGTTCGTCAATTTGTGTCAGTTTAAGCTTCCGCACTGAACATTAAAGTTTTCGTTTACTCACAGATAACAACCCTGACGCCAATTTAAGAAAAATAAATATTACCGTTCGCAGCGAGAAACGTAGCTACAGGAGTTTAGTGATCGACTGATTAACATTTTTGCATAAAATGCAACTGCCCGAAATGAACCTTCTATTACCTCGTGCCCTTTTTGAAACATTATAGTTTTTAGTTTTGTAGTTGTGTTTGTTAGTAATCCGGTGCAATCTTCATGTCTCTTCGATATTATGACTGGGCAGCCTTTGCGTCTGCAACGGTTGTACCCGAAACATGAAGAGCTAGATTCACTGAACCTATTTTATCCTTAGACGGTTGATGTTGATTTCCTGTATGCCCCCTGGTACGAAAACTTGGTTGTTGTTGCCTGTTAATGATGTACCCCTGTAACTATTTTATCCGTAGACGGTCGATGTTGATTTCCTGTATGCCCCCTTGTAAGAAAACTTGGTTATTGTTGCCTGTTAATGGTGCACCCCGAGTGTCTGACCATTACTCACCGCAGCTGAGTTCGTCTGAGCCGTCATCACAGTCCCGTCGTCCGTCACAGATAAGCTCCCTCCGAAGGCAGCGTTCGCTCCCTTTGCAGGGGAAGTAGCCTGGAGAACAATCGGCCATGCCTCCAAGCCCTGTAAAAAAAAATATATACCTTAATCATTTGGATAATCTGGAGAGTCAGATTATGGAGCTTGTTTTGGGCTGCCGCTCGGTGTGTACTGATGAACCTTCCTGAGCTCGGAAGACAAACTAAATTCCGCTAAATATTGGAACTATTTGGCGTATAGCTTTAGTTTTCCCGTTAAATTGGGTGGAGCGTTATTCTGCTAAATATGGCACGTTACCGTATTGCGTTGCAATTTTGAGTGCGCATACACTTAGGCTAAACTTTTTTGAGTGTTTTATTTTATAAAACTGAGGCCCTAAACGTTGTGTAAAGAGTTGCTTAGGTTCCTGCGACACCACCATAAACGTATAGCACACATTCAAAAATGTGATGGCGTCACGTGGAGCTGTGAATTGAAGCCTTGAAATTCCTCGCAAAAATCAGCGGACCAACTCTCCCCGCTTCATCTTTCGGTAATATGATGTGCGCTCCTTCCGTGGCGATGCAACTGTCGGGGACGTTACATAAATCATCTACAAAATAGACACCACAGAAAGTACCTAAAAAAACAACCGAATAATATTTTAATAGAAAGGCACAAAAGAAAGTTTGCATCAACAATCCGATGGAAGAATCTCAAATTCCTTTCTGGGTAAAATGAAGGAACAGGGCGCCTTATCAAAGCGTGTCACTTCAAGGCCATATGTTGCTTTTCTCGAAAATATATTTCTCTGTCCTTCAATATGACTTTCCAATTATCTTTGTATGTATTTTTTTTTGTTTTAAACAAAATAACGCTTGAATATCTTTCAGAAGGAATGGTCGTATTGCTATTTTGTTTCAAAAAGCGGTAAACTGTTTTTATTAGAACATTTCGTAATGTACATAGTCTTTAAAATATGTATCTATAATATCAATACAAAAGAGCATAAAAACACAAGTCTGAAAGCGGAAAAGGGATATGCGAAGCTTTCGTTACCACGGCATAATCGTCCCCATAAGCGTAATCGCAAAAACGAAAACAAAATTGGAACAAAAAGGGTAACCCTTGAAGTGTGGCACGCGTTTTTGCACCCGGCATTCTCTGCCTCTCAAAAGCATATTCTAATACTCCCGTTAGGCGGATTCATTTAGTATCACTTCAAGCGAGTGCACTTGAGCGCTTAGAATGTCACTACAAATGCTTTCGTGCTACACGGCAAAATTCGGTTTAACTCAAAAATGATATGCCATTGACAATGGGTAAAACAAAAAGCAGGCAAGTGAGTCAAATGTACGCGTAGATTTCTCTATAAACTTTTTTTAAATATTTATTAGAGACATATAACCAGACATTTTTGCTTCAATTCTAAAGCTTTACGCCAATGTAATATATTGAGCCATCACAGGCCGAGACATTGCGAAGCAGATATCATATCAACTATAGAAGAGATTCGCGCGATGGAGATCGTATAGGTGGTCTCCCCATTGTGTGATCGAAGGAAAAGTATCCTACTTGGATTATGGGTGAGTTCGGGTTCGCGGTGCTAAGGCCGACTGCATACTACAAACCCAAGTTCGCGGACTCGCGCTCCAGCAAAACCTCTCTGGCTCGTCCTTGAAAAAAATAAAAATGGGCGCCAAGCGTTGTTGCGCATTCAAGTGCACTGTGTACGTCGAAAAGGCTGAGAAATAAATTAGCCGTTTGGGTTTCCGTGATATATTACTTTTTGTTGGCATAAAAGAAGTGCATATCTAATGGTTCTTCTCTAAAACATACATTCGTTTTATGCAGTTTTTTTTTCTTTAATCCTGAAACACTGATATCAAGGCAACACACTCAGTCTCATGGGTCGAGTGTAGCGAGTTCACGCAACACTCCCGATGTCGAGTGCGTTCTTCGGTGAGTGACACTAAACGTTACCGTGCGACACTGCACGAGCGACGCTAGGAGCGAAGTGCACTCGCTTCAAGTGACACTAAATTAGCCAGACTGACATGAGTATCAGATTCGCTAAAGCACCAAGACCTAATATGTGCCGGTTACACTTCGAAAAGCAACGCGAATTGACATGAGTAAAGCAGTGCACTCGTCTCAAAAAGGAGAATATCGTTTAGTAGGCTACGTTGTTGGGCTAGTTGTTCATCTTAGTTAACAATTAAAATAGCGCAAGAAGACAGGACAATAGTACAGATGGCTGACTTTCAACTGCTTTTCCTGAGTAAAACTAGTTGAAAGTCAGCGCTGTCCTGTGTACTCTGTCCTTTTTTGCGCTATTTTTGCGCTATTTTAATTGTTAACTAAGAGGAATATCGGTCCTCGTTCCTTCTGATTTTTGAAACGCGTTCCCGGTGCAAATTTCATATGTGAAAAAGGAACTCGTTCGTGTTACAGCTAAAAGAAAATGGAACGTATCGTTACATTTGTATTTTTTTATTACCTTATTTAGTTAAATTGAGGAAATATTTTTTTATCTATCCCATGAAATCCGCGCCCTAACGTCCTGTGCCGAAGGGTGTTTTCTTGTGGCGTTGGCATCCATCCACTTCTCCGGACGAAGTGTCTTTCTTGTATCAGCTGTGCTTGGTAACGATAGATTTGTCTGCACGAAACTGCGAACTAAGTACGACACGTACGCATCTTTCTATGTGTCCGTTGAGGGTTCAGAGCTTGAAAAGGTGATTGTGGCCAACAATTAGCCTGAAGGAAGTCTTTTCAAAACATATCTTGGTCCTCTTAGGATGGCCTAAGCTTTTGGCGCTGAGGCTACGCCCGACCCGCACTGAAGGGTGCAGGACCTTTCGATTTGTCAGCCTAAACAATCGAAGTTTCGTAAATAAGACAGTAGAAATTGAATGCGTACTGCTCCATTTTAATCCTGACGTTGTCATAATAACAGAAACATATTTAAACAGTGAGAGAACTAACTCTGGGGTGTTCCCTGTCGGATACCATGTTTTCAGTCGAGATCGCCATTCTAGAGGCAGTGGGGTTGCACCGCTAGTGAAGAGCTCACTCTCTTGCATTGCTATTCACGAATCGTGTGATCACGAGACAGTATTGGCCAAACTACATTGAGGGTGCCACTCTTTTTTATTGGGGGTGTGTACAGAGTTCCAAACGCTGACATCGACATCTTTGAGGGCATACTAGATGTCCTACGTGAGCAGTCATAGCAAACTACTTTTACCGTTTTGACAGGCGACTTCAACCTGCCTCAGATCAATTTGAACAGCATGTCGTTCTTAACAAACTGTGCTTACTCAGACGCTTTTATTGACATAGCTTTCTGCCGTAACCTACAACAAGTTGTTAGAGACGCAACGCGCGTTACTCCACAATGTAGCTCACTGCTTCGATTTATGTTTTGTCTCAGAGTCTGTGACACTACTACGCGTTAATGCAAGAGTTATGGAAGGCATGTCGGATAAAGGTATGGTAGTCTGTGATTTTCATGGAATTCCCCGTGTAATGACTCAACGAGAAACCAAGACGCACAGAGATTACAGTAGGGCCAGTGATGTTGACGTATTAGATTATCTGGAGGTGACATTCGACAAGTTATCTGATGCCCAAAAGCAGGGCGGCGTGCGTTTAGACACACTATAATCATTCTTCAAGAGGGCCGACCACATCTGTATCAGTAGGTTTGTTCCGCTGCGCTCAAAGAAAGTAAAAAAGTACAACCTTGGACAACGCGCGAGATCCTTCGTTTAAAACGGAAGATTAACCGGGTGAGAAGAAACCGCAAGAACATGAGTGGCATTCTGGGAGTGCATCGAAGTCAGCCACCTTACTATGAAAACAAATTCCCGGTTCCCCTTTTTTAACGTAAGAATCCTCTCATTCTTCAAGGATGACCCGCAGAACGTTTGGTTTAGCTTATCGTAGAATAGCGAGTCAGCGAAAGCAGTCAAGCTTAACGATGAGATTATCGAAGACGACGAGGAAATAGCGAATTTGTTCAACCAATTTGTTTCGTCCGTGTACACTAACGACTATTCCCAACTGCCATTTTATATCAATAGTAACTTCAGAGTTTAAACCGAGCCATTCTCGAGAACGCAGATGCAGTCTAAAATTCCCGGACACAAGTATGTATCAATGCACTGAAAAATATGCAAAAGAAAGCAGTGCGATTTATTTACAACCAATACGGTACACGATCATCCATAACAGAGCTCTACCAGCTGTCCGACTTGCCACGGCTAGATATACGAATGAAAATTAACAGACTAAAGTTTTTATACAACCTTATCAACACCGCAAATGGTCTGTCGTCCAGAGAGTATATCTCAGTCATATCTAACCGACTATCTAGAAATAAACGCGACAAAACGATGTACGAGTTTTTCTGTCAGAGTGATGTTTATTTGTGGAGGTTTTTTTTCCGCTCAATGTTAATGAGTGTAACAAGCTTCCGTCACAGCTGAGAAAGAATTACTGCTTTGATGCATTTTCAGACGGCCACCAGTCCCTCATGTATGACGACGCAAGATTCTAGATCGACTGGAAAAAGTGTGTACCGTGTATTTTACGACTGTTGTTTCTTGGTCGTTCGTTCTTTTTGTGTCACTTGCATCCTGCGCGTATAGCTTTGGTCATGTATGTGCACAGATCAACCTATGTTTTTTTTTCGTGTTTACATTTGTCGTACATAATTTTGCTTTTAATCGATGTTTGGTTTGCTTCTAGTATTTCTTTTATTGTTTTTACCTTGACCTCTTCATAGGCGGTCGGCAATTTTCACAAATAAACAAATAAATAAATAAATAAAAATGGGAACATACAAGCTTGAATGCCGGGATGGAAGGGCACCAGGAGAAGGAAACTAGGGAAGCAGGCGTTCATTTGTTGATGTACTATTCACCTTTAAATACTTCAGCTTTTAACCATATTCATGTTATTGTTGGGCGATACAGACGAGCCAAATGTACTGTTACCCTACATCGTGCGAGCGTTTTACTGCAACCCCGCAAGTTTCAATCTAACAAAGTCTTTTGTTCGAACTCAACAACACGTCCTTCTCAGTGTTGCTGTACGCAAGAAGAGCAAGTGAAGAAGAGGGTAAGGCTCTTAGAAGGGCTGTCTTGAAAACTGCAGATCCTTCGTGAAGGTTGGATTCCTTCAGTTTGAAGGTGGGGGACAAGGGGAGAAGGAAAAAAGGTTAATTTTTGTGTATATTGTACGTGACCAATGTTCGGGATAGAAGGATGTTTTCGATATCTGGTAACCTGTTCTTTAACATTAACTTTAGATCTTTTTGTGCAAGTTCGGTGACGGCAGTAGTCCGCCTTAGATTTCTGGGTGTATGAGAATTCGTGGAAACAAAGTTGTCTTTTCCATCAACTAAAAGATTTGCTTTTTGGACCGGAGTCTCGGGCACGAAAAAAGAATCGTTGTGCACTAACTTTCCTGCACCCGACTGTTACCGATCGAGGACCACACAAAATAAACCCTAAGATAAGCAACCAATAAGTTAACGAGATCCCGCTCTTCTTAAATATTTTGTTTCTATACTTTTAGAATTTCGTTCGTAGAAAGGAAATAAAATCACCCCACTAAGAACGCCGTTCCTTTCTCCGTTCCAGCAACAATATGTGACGCGTTCCCGTTCCAGTTCCACCGATGCAAAACAAAAGAGAACGGCGTTGTTCCTTCGTTCCTCCTAAAAGGAACACGTTCCAGGAACGCGGTTCCATGGAACGCGTTCCATAGAACACTGGACTAAAGCCATCCGTTGGCAGACATTTTAGTAGGCATCCTAAAAGTTACCATAAGATTCAAAACATTTTTTCGTAGATCATTTTTTGTGTGTCAATATTGGTGTAGTAATTGCTGTCCCTCTTTTACTAGTTTACATGACACCGGACAACTGAGCATAATATTTTCTTATAATTAGATTTCTGTGTTATCAAGTTAATATTTTTTAACACAGCGAAACGTAGACTTATGGCACGTGCTCTACACACGAATAATTACAATCCAAGTACTCTTTAGAAAGGACAAATAATCAGCTCTTGATTTTTAGAAGAGAAAACTTTCCATTATGTCTATTCATAATACTTTTCTTCCCTTAAAAGCTTTTTAAGGCAATCCTTCTGAAGTTTAAAATGAGCACGAATCGGGATGCTGTATCTTTTGGGTAGATAAGACTGAAGTGCTGGATATCCTGACTGACCCAAGTACCGCCACCGCTTGATCGCGCCTCGGACGCTCCTACTGGATGTCGGCGACGCGTCGCCATTTTTGGCTCATGGGGACATCCAGACGCGCACGCTCGTATTGGTCTGCTGTTTTGCAGCCGCCGTTAGAGAGCACGTTCGTACTGGTCTGCTGTTGCAGCCTGTAACGCGCCACCGTTAGCGAGCACGCTCGTGTAGGTCTACTGTAGGTGCCGGCACGCGCAGCCGCGACAAAATTAGATTTGCGGCGACACTCCGCAATTTTGTTTTGGCTAAAGGGCGTCCAAGCATACACCAGCTTGGCGGTACTTTGAAACTTTATAAAGTTCATCCAGCGCTTTAGATAAGACGCTTTCGAATCTATTGTCTTCACACCTAGACGTAGCATTTAGGAGAATCTCTCCATCAGAGTTCAAAGAAACAGAAGTGAGTATGAATTTCCTGGTGGAATGATTCGTCTTGAACTTGTTTGTTTTGGGTGATTGACGATGATGGGACCCTATTGAGTGCCTTTTCATGTCCGGTCCTAAATAACGAGCCCATGTGTTGCCACCTGTGATACGACATAAAGAAAATCCATCAGTAGCAAAGCGCTTCAACAATTCAGAACAAATGGAGTTCCTGTGTTTTCGCCGCTCGGTTGCTGCGCTTAAGTTGTCGGCAGAGGGTCGTCTTGAGAATGATTTTTGAGAAGAGAATGATTTCTGGTAGCTTTTGTCATCATTATACGGACCGAAACTATACCTTCTCGATGAAAAACGCTAGATACCCAATGCCGGAGACTTTGCTGGAGGATTCGTTTTCAGACAAATAGAGTAAATAGGAAAATATTAGAAAACTACAGGAAACGGGAGCAGCTTCTTGGTACTTGGGGACAAAGGGTGAACCATAATGGCCACAAAATCAATGTTTTGGAGGCCCATCAAGATCACCGTAGGTCAATGGGATGTTGCTTCGTTGAACTATTGGGCACTATCACAATCTAAATGTATCGCAATATTATTTTTTAAGTTTTGGATATACATTTCATTCTCACGATACAATTTATCAGCTCTATTGTGTATTTCTCTACTGAAATAAAATTTTGGGTTTATTCCTGGTATTGCCATTTTATTATATGCCGATGTATTTTGTTAAAATTTTCAAGGTATTTTTTCCCTCTAAAGAAAGCTGATCCTGACTGTTTACTTCTTTTAACAAATAGATGATCGATGGTGTGAAGGAGGCGTTGATGATTTATTCTTCTGCAGGTCAATAATTGTCCGGTCCTTAATTAATGTAACCATAAGTGACCCCCTTCGCCAATCAGGGAATATAACAAATGTGTTCACGTGCTTCAGGTGGCTGACTACTGTCTATTCCTGTGGATACCAATAGTTGAATGCGGTGTCAGCGCGGCGAACGAAAATATAGAAGTACGTGTTCTATATAGCTGGTGGCGTGGTAAGGTGACTCCTTAAAAATCCTCCAGGATGAAAAAAACGAATAAAAGAAAGCACTTTGACGCGTAGAGGTCACATTGGAGAACACCATTCTGATTTGATTTTGTCGCAGATGAATAAGAGATGAAGAAAAAAAATGAATTTCGCTTTTATTATTACTACCCAGATTGCGAGATAGAGATGACTTTGTAAGTTTTGTATGAGGACATGAAAATACTGTTTTTTAAACCACTGCATTTCAGAATCCGCATTTCTTCCCCGTAAAATTTCAGAGGCGAAAGTAACTACATAAAAAATGTTTTTGTGTGGACATATCGGTACACTAATTGTTTATATCCAGCACAGTGCAATAGGTCAATATGCTCTCTACAGAGTGTAGAGTGAAAGTATCTAACCAAAAACTGAGTTTAACTTTTTACTTTTGTATAAAAAATAAAGACAAATTATTAGGCCTTTATTTTAGAAGCCTTTGGAGATTGTTAAAATGTGTAATAATTAAAATATATCAATTCCAAACAGATTTTGACACTCTGCATATCCTCAAGATAATAGGTATAAAAATGCATTATGATTGAAAGATTCTACTACCAAAAATCTGGGCAATGTATTTCCAAATACTTCTTTAAGTATTTTTGATAAGTATCACTATACACTTTATAAATGCATTTCAGTATCAGCATTTTAGTTGTATTTTATATGTATTCTAATATTCATATTTTTAAACTACTTTCCAAAGTATTTCCGCCCAACGCTGCTCAGGTTTTTTTAATAAGAAAAAAAGAACGTGAATGGAAGATGCGGGTCGGGGACGCATCTTTTAATATTTGATCTAGAAAAATGAAACTTTAGCTACTTACGGAGTTCTGTTTCTGTGTAGAACATTTATTTGTTCTAATGTATCTTCCATAGTTTTGTGTTCATAGGCAAAAAACAACTACACAGAAAAGTTTTTTCGTGTGGACATATAGGTATACTTTTTATAACGGGCATAGTGCCTAGCTCATTACGCTCTCTATAAAGTGTAGAGTGCAAGTATCTAACCAAAAGCTGAGCGTATCAATTTACTTTTATATAAAAACACAATTCTTGGCCCTTAGCGAAAACTAAGAACGTTTGAAATATACCACAATTATATATGAATGTATTTGAAGTACAGCTCATAATTGCAAGTACAAAAAATAGACCGAAAATATACACCTCTTTTTTTTTTACTTAGTTCTAAAATATATTTCTGAAAATAGTTTTAAAATGTCTTTATTTAAACTACATTTGAAGTTCTCTTAATGCGTTCTGAAATATGTAAATACTAAATTAGTAGGCACAAAATACCTTTCAATTAGATTTCTTAAAATATTAGTTTATTTCACGCAAAATATACTCCAACCCTAAAAAAGGCAGCGATCAAAAATATGTGCAGAATGCTCTTAAAATACCTGGAATTCGTAAATACTGGTGTGTTATACCTTAAGTACCTTTTGACTGCAATAATTTGGTAGTTTGACTTAAAGTACCAAAGTATTGAAAAGTTCGCATATCAGAAATTCACTTCAAGCAGATGTGGAGTACATTGAACTGCCTAAATACAACATTTGATTCGTTTGTCAATTGAGTTAATTGTGCAGCATCGCACTGATGAATAAGAGAAGTTCTTGTTATTGTTTCCTTTTTTCTATCAAGAACACACCTGATGAGTTTCTTGCACACCAATCACAAACGGTGTTCGGAAACTACAACCACAACACTTGCTGATGCTGGAAAGCTTCAGCAAGAGCTGTGAGCAGATATGTTTGGCGTGGAATTGTGTTAGCGCAATCTTAGTTCACTGAATGTGTATACTCGCCATTGTATGTGATGTTAGTAGTGACTTTAATATAGTGACGTTAATGACCATAATAAATAGACAACTAGTAAAGAAAAGCAAAATTACTATTTTAAAGTAAAGAAACTAGCTTGACTCGCTTAATCCTGAGTGGTGCTATGTAGAGAAGCGATAACATTTCTTCTAGACGCCATTTTTGCGGATGCTTTTTTGGCGACTGCGCCAAATTATTATTAGTTGTACCAATGCTTTTTAGCAAGAGATATTGTCCACGAACTTCAAAACACTGTTTCGCATTTGACCGACTCCCTAGGAGAAGATAGAATACTTAGAACCTTAATCAGTGCAGAGCTGGTCACCGGCCAAATGATAACCTTGAATATGTAGGCTATATAAGGCTCTAGAGCAGTCAACGGGAGTGTGATTCAGGTGTTCAGTGCGTCATGGTGTTTGTGTTTGTGTTCGTTTCTGAAGTATAATTGTGGGACGTATTTAGTAGAGCCTTCAAATACCGCAGAAATACGTTTACTAACAAACAAAAAAACAAACAAAAATGCGTAGCCGCTTTTTAGGACACAAACCACATCTTGAGGGGGAAGGAATTATATTTTTGGTATATCTAAAATCTTTTCTGATTAATATTTATGATATATTTTGAATACATTACGTGCGTATTTCGAATGCGGACAAAATAATACAGAATGAATACAAAATGAACATTCATATTCAATATATTTCAAATTCGTTTTGAGTACGGCCTCTTTTTGCTAAGGGTACGAACACTCTAGATATCCTCAAGATAATACATATAAAAATGCATTGTGATCGGAATGGTCTAGTACAAAAAGCTCATTGAACAAACTGTGAAGACGGATCAGATTTGCGAAACCAGAAAAATGCATTGTAAGTTCAAGATATTATACCCTGCCAATATTGTCCGCTATTACACGAAACACGAACAGAACATGAGTAGGGAATCTAGAAAACGATCCGAATTAATAAACACGCCTCACACTGTATTCTGTGACTTTTCTTGCACTCTTGTGCGCCATGTTATTGAATAATGAAAGTGTACATGAATTATACAGGGCTGCAAAAGCACGAGTGTGCTTTTGGGCGAGACACTATTGCAATAGATAGGAAGTTATCTCTCTTACACAAAACAAGATGTACTAACAAATGTTCAACTAGCTAAAATCTAAAAAAAGAGAAAAAAAGGAAAGTTATGTTACATGTTACAAAACAACGCAACAAGTTACAAACTCAGTAAATTTAAAACATTGAAAATCACAAGAGGCAAACACACCAAACGACGCACAAACTTTAAAAAAAAACAGACGAGAGGTTACAAATTTGGTTAAAGCAGAAAATTTATTGCACCACAAGCTCTCTCAGCTCTCTTAACAAACCTAAGTGACTGCAAATCTAAAAGTCGATCTAGCAACATGTTACACTGGGTGTATCAAGGAGTTGCCAGGCTCTTTAAATTGACCGCAAAATTCGGTTTCTTAACCCATCGCGCTACCACTTTGTGCAGCGTTGCCCAAAGATGGTGCATTTTTTTCTAAAATTTGCAAAGATCGAGTTTATCTGAGGAAAAAGTAAAGAAAGAAAAAGGCTTATCTCCTATGGAAATGCGGCAAAGCCAAAGGTCTTCATACCATACGGCGCCGTTTAGCACGGACGACGAGAGATAGCGCAAGCGGTCGCGATGCGAACTGCGCCAACGAACGAGCATACGGCGCCGAAAGCCGGCGTCTTTAGCAGACAATATTTCCGACTCAAAAGCGAAGCGTGTTCCGCAGGTGGCGACAGTCGTAGAAACAAAAACAGGCCCGGTATCAAGGAACCAACGTTATTAGATTAGCTCAGTTATGGAACTGCTCATATACTCTGCATGCACGAACAGTACCCCCCCCCCTCACTCACCACGACTCGCCCGGCGTCGCTCGACGCGCCGCCGGACGGCTGCTTTGGTAACTGAATCTGGATACGTTTGTCTAAACGTTACTAGAAACGTAAAAACCAACGAAAAAAACTCTTTTTGTAGTAACTTTTATTGGAGTTTGTACAAAATGAGGGGCGCGTGATTTTTTCTAAAATTTCATGTTTGCAAGGTTTTGCAGCACAATTAATATTGTTTTTATACAACCATGCCTCAGCGGTGATTTCAGGTAGCACGTCCCGACCTAGGCGCATTTTAACTTCGGTGATATGTCGCGGCGCGTCCGCTGGGGAGACGGGGGTGGCACCCCTGTAACCGTTTCCACCGTATCTGTTTCGGCTCCGAAATGGCCGATTGAAGCCAAAATAGATGTCACGTGCAGTTCCTCGAGTGACCGCTGCGGGAGAAATGGCGGCGTTGTGATCGCCATTTGGCCCTTCAGCTGTGCTCTTTGGAACGCACAGTTACGAAATGAAAATATAGGTGGCGCTTCGAACGACGCCAGGCGGATTGAAGTGAGTGAGGGGTGTACCCCCATCCGCGGGAGTTCCACAACTGAGGTAATCTAGTAACGTTGCAAGGAACTGCAAAGCAGACGACATCGGTACCCCGAAAAAAAAAGTCAAAACATCCCAACAAACCATGTTTCTAACCGATTATGTGTCCATTCAATATGCTTTATCAGGAAGGATGATAAAATAATGCATTGGCAACTGATATCAGAAAAGCTCGCGCCGCTTTTAAGTCGAAAAGGTCACCTGCTAAAGACGCCGGCTTTCGGCGCCGTATGCTCGTTCGTTGGCGCAGTTGGCGTCGCGACAGCATGCGCCATCTCTTGTCTCCCGTGCGAAACGGCGCCGTATTGTTTGAAGACCTTTCGCTTCGTCGCATTTCCAAAGGATCTAAGCTTTTTTCTTTCATTACTTTTTCCTCAGGTAAGTTCGCTCTTTGCAAATTTTACAAAAAAAGAAAGCACCATCTGTGGGCAACTCTGCACAAAGTCGTAGCGCGATAGGTTAAGAAACCGAATTTAGCGGTCGATTTAAAGAGCCTGGCCACTCCTTGATACTCCCAGTAGTAATGTGGAACATAAAAAAGCCGTACTCTTTTACCGTAGTTTGTGAAAATCCTTGGCAGAAAGAAACGCTATATTTTCCTCTGGACCCTTTGCTTTTTTGTGGCTGCTGAAACGTGCATTTGCAGTAATCGTGTACTAATATAGTATAGAATGTATAGATATAAAAGAAATGGCAAGAACCGTAACGACCGCATCTTTAGGTCAACTTCGAGTTCAGCAAATTTAGTTCTATGCGCGGTATTTCTTGCGATGTTTCGCAGACTAATATCTAATTTTCTTTTCTTGAAATACGACCAGGAACCACAAACCATTGTTCTGTATACTAGTATAGACTCTCCCAGTGCCTGATATGTCTTCTATATATGTAGTACGCGCATCAGTCGGAAAACGAAGGGGCTATATATAATCAGATACATTCAGACAGCTACATTCGCTGCTTCTTCAACGTCGGCCTTTCGGTTTTCACGAAATTTTGGTTGGCAGTTTTCACGGCAGCGGCATGAACTTTCTTGCTAGTGAATGCCTTGTGGTGCATCGGTGCTAGCAGGCTGAGAGTAACTTGTGTCAGCTCCTGTTGTTATAACTTCGCTGTGCGCTTTAACGTCCTTATCAGATGCGGCACGTTCCGGTGAAAGCGTCGAAAGAAAAACCGACTTGAGGCACTTGCTCGTTTCAGTGTAGTCGCAGGGACGATGACATTTTCTTGCATTTCGCAGCCGTCATTCGACCACGTATGGATATTCTGCACTCGAGACAAGATCGCACCGCTCACAAATACCGTCAGCGCAAAGATGTTGCACATCCCTGAACTCCCAGGTCCACATGGTCCCGTGTTCTGCATTTGTTTTCGAAGGACGCGATATTCTTCTCCGTAGCTTGAACAAACAAGTCGGAGCGGTCGCCGTTATTCGTGGTTATGCCCAGCAGGCCGCGGTGAACATTCCTCCGCTGGTGTTCTCTGCTTCGGCTTTCGCCGCCTCTCTTGAAACTTGTGCTTGCTTGTGCAGTTCCGAAAGCGAACGTCATGCTTCTTAGTATGCTCGACTGAAAATCGAATCGGAGATACGTAAAATGTGTTGCTTTTTCGAGAGCGACACGTCTCTCGAAAATGATAGGTATTTCGCGTAAACTTGCAATTTTTGATAGCACCGCGTGTCAGTGAGACACGTTTTTCCTGACTGCGGGAACAAATATTGTTTTGATTTTTCACTTAAAAAGAAAGGATGCCTGAAAATATTAAAACAAACGAACACATTTATTTTCCATATAAACTTTATTTTCGACTATCATCTCTTTTAAAGGAAAGGTGAAAGACCGCTTTCAAAAAAATAAGATAGATATTGATTCTAAAGTAGTTGCTTTCCGTGGATCTGAATATCACGTTGGCTTTCCCCACGAGAAAACATGGAAAACTTCCAACCAGTCATGACGTCATAAAAGGGTATTTCGGCCGCCCAGCGCGTGTCACTCGAAGGCCGTGCGTGCAATTTCAAGCTTGCCAGGTATTAGCGGCGAGATGTTTTGGTTGCACTCTCCTATGGTTCCCTCTCGTGACGTCATTACCTTGCGAACAAAAACAAGTTTGATGGTGTTTGTGATGAGGATGGTGGAAGCTTGAAATAATTGCGCACTGGAACCAACACCATCAACACCATCCAAAATTCAAATTCGTACATTACTCTAAATTCTGTCGATGACAAAACCTTTGCTGACGTCATTGTCAGCAATTGGGCCAATCGGGGAAGGCCGACCACAGCGATGCTTACGATTGCTCACGTCACCAATATTGCCCCGCACTGGTAGCAGTCGTGACGTTTTTTTCTGCCCTTTTCAAAAATAGCAAGAGTGCGCGTGCATAGCTTTGACAGCTGCTGAAGATGCGCGAGCACGGAGATTCCGAAAACTCCTTCTGTGACGTCACATTTCGTTAAAAAGGGCCTTCAACGGTTCTTTCTGAAAGTGATTTTCTGCGGCCGTCAGACACCAAATTAAAAATATAATTTCGATATGAGATCGGAATAAAAATGGTTTAAGTGTGTTTCCCCAAATACAAAACCGCTTCAGCTTCCCTTTAAAAATGTTCGCGCTCGCTCGTGCTACGTCCACCAAACGTCACACCGAAAAACACTCAAACCGAAAACTTTGAAAATGGTATACTAAGTTTGTTCCGGTTAAATTCTTCGTTTCCTGAAGGTGTAGATTCAAATGTCGACTTGCGATGCGCCGATACGAAGGGACAATTGCCACCTGCGAGCTGGAAACAGTCGTTGGGTGGATGGTGGCTGTGGCAGTACGCCTCGACCTCAGCGGACCACCAAACTCTGTTTTTACATTTTCCTAAGCCCTATAGTTGTTTGAGTACAGCGTTCAGCTAACGGTCCTCATATCAATATGAGAACTTCTACAAACGGCGTACGCACAGTTGTGAACGCGTTCCTGTTCCTGTATAGTTTCTGTCTCTCCGTACTCAGAATTAAATTACCGCTCTCTGTTACGCGTCCTGTGTCAATTTTACGAGGAATTACAGCCGGGTCCTCGGTGTGACGACCGGGAAATTACACATATGCACGCCGAGAACATCAACCTGGTACCCAGTTAGTTGTTCCTATGATACTTCCTTTATACGGGACAAAAAAACATGTTAAGTCATCACTTTGTGCGTAATCCTTGTAATGAAGAGTTTTAGCATAGCGCATCCAAAAGCTATCCGTGCGATAAGAACAGTGTCGTCGCCACCACGCATGTGCCGAACGCTATCTGCGTTTTGCGCTTTCCGGGCGCTATTTTAGCGTACGATATTCGTTTTTGTTTTTTTTGGGAAATTGTTTGGGTACACAAAGAGGCTGCAGTTCTCCACTGAGGATTACTGTTGCGCGAGAAGTAGGCTAAAGCCAAGACGAGCACAGTTAAGAAATGGCGGCCGACAGGACCGCAGCCGCTGCGGCAGTTTTGGCGGGTCGTCGTGAGCGCGACGTCGGTAGCATTCCGGCCACTGCGATTTTCAATAGAGGACGACAATGCACTTCAACCAGAAGTGCACGTCAGAAACGGTTTGGAAGACCCAGCAAGGTGGGCAACTATCACCCGCAACTTACTGCTTGCTACGCTGGAACGTTTCTCGGCAAATGTAAGATGTGCGAAAAAACACAAGACCTTTCTTTCCGAAGCGACGCTTGCGTCCACGACCGGTCAACCGCCCGTGTAGCATTCTCAATTTTAAACAAATTTAACATGTTAACTCTGCAAAAAAAAAAGAAAAAAAAAAAACACAACGTTTGTTTTTTTCAAGTAATCCCATTCCGGGTCTTATATAAAAAAGGTAATGTATCTCGGTGGCGTTGCAAGCTCGAGATGCTTGGGTGTTTGCTTAGCGGCGGAGAACCGCTATTCCAAAACTCTCTTTCGCTGCGTGCGCTAAGCTTAGCGCTTACGCAAGTGCGAAAGCTAGCGCTAGTGTGCGCTAAAATTGCGCACATCATTCTAAAACTTTCTCATAACGTATTGAAGAAATTAAGGTCATGAGGCACCGCTCACTGTGAGGATGAAGACAGAAGGGAAGTATTTCAGTAGTTGTCCCGCGTCTAACCCGAACTTTATACCTTCGAGAACCCTTCAAGCGGATGCAGGGGTACAGGCTATTGGATGAGATTCCCTGCCATTCCTACTCTCTTAGTGAGGAGTACAGCGTCAAGCCCGCACTGCGTACAAGGGTGTATCAGTTCCGTTGCATATTCCGCAGTAGACGAGATGCGTGTCGCGTGGCGGCACTAGAAATGCCTAAAGGGCGTTGACGTGGCAAGCGAGATCCACGTAAACAGGTGGGTGGTGCGTGGGAGATGTCCTACTGCGTATCTCTCAAGCTGCGCGCAGCGCCTTCACGGGCAGTGGCGCTGGAGCGAAGTTCGGGGAAACCCTTCTGTCCGCACTAGCATTCCTGCGAGAATATGTATTTCTGAAGTCAGGTGGTAACCTTGGTGCCGACCTCGCGAAAATTGAACGTAACTTTTGAGATAGAACAGAGAGGTAGCCATGCAAGTTAAACGTCGTAGCTTCATAAGGTGAGTTTATACACGTTGGGTGTCTTTGAGGGAAAATGGCTTATAAGCCGCTTAATACTACGAAGCTACATAGGATATACGTGAGTTACGCTCAACGCGTAATCATTTTGGAAGATGCGAGAGCACAGCAACTATAAATTGGGAAAAAAATTAACGGCGGGAGGACTGCTTTCATTTCTTTAATATTAATAAATATAAGAAGACACAGGACTCCAAGATTTAATTATTATATTTGAGTGAAAAGAGAATAACACTGGGATGTTCGCTCCCCAGCTTCTGACCTAATGATTTTGAGTTTCCGTTTTTGTACAAAGAGTGTATTTGTGTGTACCCTCATTCCATTCAGGCTTCGGCTGCTCCTGGACACAAGAAAGAAAGAATACTGAGCCTAACAGTGGAGACTTATATGCAGTTGGTAAATGCTAGCCAAATTTACATCAGCAATATGATAATACGTCAACGATATTGCTCTTATTTACTGTATCTCGTGTAGAAAAGACCATTTTAAGAGAGTAGGATATTATGGTCGTAAACATATATTAAGCAGGACGAATAGACCTATTGCTGTCTTACCCAAGCATCAAGGAGAATGCAGGGATTGGTGTTCCACGCGCCGCACGTGCTGGCCTCAGCAGTAGTAACTTTTCCAAAGCAAAAACCTGAAACAAATGGCATCTTGCACGCGCGTTCGTCAATGCTTTCTTTTGGTTATTTACTTCGAATCATTTATACAGGAAAGGCGTGCGCGTGTGGCGCGTGGAACACCAATCCCTGCATTCTCCTTGATGCTTGGGTAAGACAGCAAATGGTCTATTTATACTAAACAAGAGTTGTACTGGCATGCGCGTACGCGCGCGCCCGAGCGCGTACACACATGCACATACACACGCGTTCACACACACGCGCGCACGCACGCACACACGCACATGCATGGAACATACACGCACAAGCACAGGCGAGCACACACAAACGCGCGCATGCAGAACACTTAAAACCTGCAATTGCAGTATTCTAGACGTAACAATGTTTACTTTGAGCGTTAGTCACCGTATGCATTGTTCTTGCTTTCAGGTCCTTTTGCATTATAAACATGTCATCTAGTTTTTCTACACACAGATGGGAGCCAAAAATTAAGAATTTAAAGATGCCTCTAAAAAGCACCTTCACAGTAAATCTCATTACGTATTTTATGTCTCTCCCCATGATAGGATCAGAGAAAACCAACGACGGCATAAAAATACAAACCCGACCTTGCTGTCGGGGTTCGGTTTCCAACGTTCTGCGGCTGCGAAAGCAAAATGTTCCGCTAGTCTTGACATTAATATAAATAACTCGTCTACCAGGGTCAACCACACTCTAAAGCTTTTTGGGGCTGCTATTGCGTTGCAAGCACTATACAGACGGATGACGTCTACCGCATTGCCTCATCTCCTCTTCTCCGAAAGGCACGCAGCAGTATACGCCTCAGTGAGGATGGTGTGCGATACTAATCTTCTTTCGCGAATGCCGTGTTTGAAAAAGTTCAAGGACAGAAATGTTTATTGCGCCAAAGTGTTCTCCTCTCTAATAAAAAAAAATGCTTTTTTTTTTTTTTTGCTTGACGTCGTGATACGCGAAATATGAGGCGCGTGGATTCTGCTGATAAACACTACACGGTCAATGACCAGGAAAAACAAGAACGACTGACAAGTAATCTAAAACAAAATGCATAGCGAATCGCCGGGAGAATGCGTTGCGCGAGAAGGATGTGGCGTCTACATCGGTTAGTTTAGCGACTAGTGTAACGCGTGGAATGTACACTCGATAGCAATTTCTGCGGGTTTTCTAAAGGTGTGTCAGGATGCCAAGTTGCTATCTGCCGGCTGCAGAGCGGATGCGCCACAGAGGTTTCCCGCCAAATAGTGCCTCAATTCGTGGTGATGTCAGGGAAGTGATTATATATATACATATAACAATAAAAGATGTGTGGAACTTGAAAAGACACCCCCTTCATAATCTACTTGGTCTAGATTCGTTTCCCGCGTGACACAAACACTTTTTGCTTTCTTGTTTTACTGCGCTGGGCTCTTCCGCCCCACTCAAAAATCCATCAGTGTAGTGCCTCGCGGACACGCTTTGCTTTGAACCAGGCTACACCGAATACCGAACACATGGAAAATGAACGTTTCCCATTAATAGTTAATAAGTTCGTGTCTCCCCAAGCGTGTAGCCTCGATGGTTCCGAGGTGGTTGGATGGGTTGCCTGACTGAACGGTGATTGAACCTCATTCGGTTGGGTCGGCACCTCGGCCTCGGAAAAAACCTGATGAAAGTGCAGACCTGATAGGGCTGTAGCTCTCAAGTTGGACAGCGCCTCTGGCGGGCAAAATCGAATATTTCCCGGGCGCGTTTCGGTGACGCGTCATTGCGCCTTTTCACGTTATTCGCGGACGCTAAGCTGACAGTACTTCTTTGGTGGATACATTTTTTTTCTTTTATAAATAGAACAAGAACCAAACAGTAAAAAAAAATCACTATTATTCAATTGATAGGACATTGCGAGCTGCATTTTTCTTGGTTTCCATAAACGTTTTTAGATCTCTCAGGCGCTCCCTAGTGCCACTAAATAAGCTACACTTCAGAGTAACGACGCTTGGCCATATTGTGGCTTAAAATCATGGTTGCCAGTTATCTGGAGCTTTAATTGAAATTACAAAAAGACAAAAAAAACGCTGTTCTATCCCCTACAAATGTTTAAACAGTTCGCCACAACGCAAAACATAATTACATGAGCTTCCTAACACCGAGTCTAATGCTGAGGAGCTCGCCCTTTTGAATCCTAACGATCGGCAGTTGCGTCTTTGCTGCATACGAGCCAAAATGGCGGCGCCCACAACAATGTCAGGGAGCGGAGGGGCAATACTCTAAGCGCAGCTCATTTAGTGGCTCATTTAGTGGCTTTACCATGTGTGAACAGATGCCGATGCAAACTTTTAGAGGACCGTGGCTCGTGCATCGAACGCTGCAGTGGTGTTTTACGCTCCATGCAAGCATTTCATGTGCGCGTCTTACTGGCGCGCTCGCGCCCCCTGGTCGAGTAAAGCAGGCCTATAGAGAGCCCCGTAGCTAAATAAATAGTTCAGTATAAAAGAAAAATGTTATAGGACGGTTTACATAAATTATCAGTTCCTCAGTACAACGGGTAAGGCACCCAAAGTTGGAATAGAAGCAGAGTTCCCCCAAATATATGCACTATACATTGGTGTCCACGGTGCATCTGGCATGGAACCGAGCGGGTATAGACGAGGACCCTTTTTCCTCTTAGAATTCCGCAAAAACTTGTAATAAAATTTAAAAAGAAAGCAATGAAGGTAGAGCGCTAGTACAAAAAAAGAAACGAATGGCACTTTATCTTCCGCACGAGGGTACTGCAAGAAAATGCATTACGCAATGACGCAACTACGCATGCAATATTTGCCTTATTTACTATCCGAGCGGCAACACACTTATCGCTCGCGAATACCAGCCGTATACGAACCGGCAGCACACAACGTGGCGTGAGGCGTGTCAGGTCACCTGACGTCAGTGTGCCAAGTTGTGATGTCGCATGATGTCACCTGAAACCGTGACGTCATGTTTCAGATGAATGGACTTCACTGGATCTAGTAACACTGTTGA
Organism: Ixodes ricinus; assembly: GCA_037355805.1. Taxonomy (NCBI): domain Eukaryota; kingdom Metazoa; phylum Arthropoda; class Arachnida; order Ixodida; family Ixodidae; genus Ixodes; species Ixodes ricinus. The sequence goes on along the minus strand of JAZHYW010011394.1, from coordinate 91,434 downwards.
CGCCGTGGCATCTTGTGACCCCAGGACTTGACACCGTGGCGTCAGTTGAGCTGACTTGACGGGACACACGTCACTGCACTCGCAGTTGCACAAGTTTCGTGATCAGGTGATTAATGTCGTAATCTTGCTAAATTTAGAAGAAACTAATCTCGCTGAATTAATGAATGACCTGCTCTGAAAGGCTGCGGGATGACCACATCTACATTAACTCCAACTTAACTTCCGTTTAATGCTTTTTGCACTGAAGTCATTTCGAAGACGACACTGAACAGTGTAATACCAAATTAGCAAGCATTTTTCTTTTACCTTACACCCTCCCAGGCTTTTGGTTATGTGCGAATCCCACTAGAACTTGGGTCTCAAACACGGGCACCGCAGGCCTCATGCGGCTCGCGATTCTCTGGGACGCGGCCGACAAGGGTCCCGTGGCTGCGAGCTCCCGTTAATATGCCTCGAGCGCTGCATGCGCCATAAATAATGACCTCTTTTCGTACATTCATGTTCACTAGGAACGCTCACAGCTCTGCTCTTATGACCCTTCAATATATCTCTAACAGATTCGTTTTATGTTTGGGTCGAGAATTGTTTCGTTTTACATATCTTAAAGGCACAATTATTTTCTAAGAATTCTGCTATAAAACCGTCAGGAAAGCAAAAACTATCGCATGAAAATACTTTAGTTGGACACGTATTAAACTGGGATGATACCCGAGTGAATCGAGCGACGGAATAACGATTGTGTGCAGGATTTCTAGTTTTATTGCAAACGTCCAGCGCGTTGGCGGATGGTGATATTTGAAACCTTGTAATCACGCTCTTTTCAACACGGAGTAGTTTTATGAATAAATCAAAACTAAAGACGGCTCCGGCAAAATGTCTATTTTACAAAAAGCCGTTTTGCCGAATTACTAGTTCTTTTCCAAAAGCCGATTTCCTAAAGCAGGGATCTCGTGCCATCGGCACCAGATCCCATCTTTAGGAATTCCCTGTGTGGGGCTGAAAAACTCGGCTGCTTTGCAACGTGGAACGCCATCGCTCTTTTCTTTTTTTTTTTCGACCCTAAAATATGTTAACAACCCTCCACCCCCCCCCCCCCCCCCCCCTCTTCATCCCTCTATATCCCACCCCGATGTTGGCCCTCAACATTTCTGGGGTGGGCCATCAGGTTCCCAAACTCAACTGAGTTTGAGACCCCTGCCCTGAGATGAAAATAATACTTTAAAACGTTATACTTGTTACCTAACCGATAAGAAGTTATGAGTCACTACTTTGTGGAGGCCGAATTGTCTTGTTATATACACGTTTAATAAAGCAAAACGGGTGTAGCTTGCAGTTCATTGTTTGAATACAATTTAAAGACATAACCGAAAAGTAGAGCCTTGTTAGACTTTATAGGGAAGAATTATTTATGTGTCATACCTAGGGCATGTAAATTTCTTCTGCGTTCTCCACCTGACGGATGATTCTGCAGCAGAGATATATTCTTACATTTTTGGGCAAAACCTTCAACCAGAGTGTTCGCAATATCTATTACATGATTCCAACTTATAATTTTTATGCCAGCCCACATTTCATTTATTTCAACAAATATTCAGTTGGCAAAAAAAAAAGTTTCGTTTAACGGGACATTTGAGTAACGCCTCTGTCGGGCGGAGACATTTCTACTGAACAGCGTATTCACAAATTTCGTGATCGGCTGATAAACAAACCGTGTATACTAAAAATACACTGAGTCAACTTGCCTCGTTCAGACCTTAAGTTTGTTGGCACGCTAGTTTGAGGACCACTTCTACAATATTAACAATTGTTTAATGTTGTACATCTATTCTGTGTAATCCAAATGCCGTGGGAAGAACGGAGCGGAAAGGTTTTGAGAAACCTTGGTTTTTACGTATCAATTCTTCAGACTCAAATCAATGTCAAGGATACGCCAAATTTTCTAAATTTAAAGTTGGTTGGTTTACGACAAAGTAATCATATCTAAAACGAAAACTTACCGCTTCATATGCTCTAAACTTTTATTTGACCAGCATGTTTTTTTTTTGTTTTTATTGCTTTTGAATACTTATGTCTATGGAACGTTAACGATCTCCACCCTGCTGTATTTTATTTTTATAGCCTCTTTTACTGGGAGATGCCGAGCGCTGAGCGCTAGAGGTCGTCGAGCGGTCGGCCACCGCGAGCCATAGGTAACGTGATTTGCCCCGGTGGCACGTGTTGCGGAGCGAATCTAGCGTAACGCTCCCAGCGCCACCGTTTCGGGGTGTCTGTCAGCACTGTTTAAAAGTTTCGCTTTCCATTGCCATCTTGCTGAAAGCATAAACTCCGGATCCGGAGCACACCCGGTTTTTTTACTACTTAACAGATGGTGACCCTGACGGTAAGAGGCAATTTATTGTTCTTTACAGTCATATAAACCAATTAATGAAGACAACTCGAAGGACTTGTGCGAACCGTAGGATGCAGTTTGGTAGAGTACCAAAAACGTGCCGTAAAGCGATCGTCACCTCCGAAGGCAACTTCCATCTCCAGAGTATTTGGTGTATTGTCCTCTAATCATTCTAAGTACTTCCTAAACACTGTCCTTCACCATCAATATGCATTATGTATGAGTGATTTGCAAAACAATTGGTCAGCGGTTATGCAAAACGAATGCAAAACAATTGGTCAGCGGTGGTAAACTATTACTAATATAACAGTTTTAAATGGACTGCGGGGTGACTTTTTGCCACATAAAGTTCGCTCACGCAATAATATTTTCTTACGTTTCGTTAGATGTTACCGGAGCTTACAGCTGCTAATAATGTCGAGTTACCACAGGGAGTAGCTGGAACATTCGTGCATCGGATACCGTAGTTAACTTGAGGTCGAAACCCAAGAAAGCACGATCTATATGGTTTCTTCAAAACAAAATTTATCATGATGCATTCAATCATTATATCAAAATTAAAGAATGGCTTCCTCATCAAATGCTGTAATCCCCTTCCGTCCTTTTTCAGCTTCATTGATGCGATTACTTCAATCTGTCAGGAGATAGTACTCAGTTTCCTATGGCATGATAAAACGATTATGTGTCTGTTTAGCCCTACGTGATATGGCCATTGGCCCACATATCTGAGCCAAGGTATACATAAAAAAAATTTAACGGTCGTATGGTGAACAAAAGGAAAGAAAGCGAGCACAGCAAGAAAGCCAACCCAGCAATCGAAGCCCAAAAGCCGCGAAACTCCCTCGCGGGAACGTTGATATCGACCTATTGCTATATTACCCAAGCATCAAGGAGAATGCAGGGATTGGTAATCCACGCGCCGCACGTGCTGGCCTCAGCAGTAGTAAATTTTCTAAAGCAAAAACCTAAAACAAATTGTATCTTGCACGCTTCGTCAAAGCTTTATTTTGGTTATTTACTTCGAATCTTTTATACGGGGAAGCCGTGCGCGTGCGGCGCGTGGAACACCAATCCCTGCATGCTCCTTGATGCTTGGGTAATGTAGCAAATGGTCTATTGAAATTCAAATGTTGTGAATGACTGCAGACCGTACTTCTCTGAAAAAGGCAGCGCGGAGAACTACTCCAGAACCTCTAAACTCGTCAAGCACAAAGTTGCGCCCGAAGTTGACAGAGCGCACCGATTGGCCTATCCCGACGATGACTTCGCGCTTTTCTCGCCGGCGTCCAATCGGCGCGCTCCGCGAACTTTCTACTCATACTTTGTGTTTGACGAGTTTGGGGCCACAGACGGGTAGACGCGCTTCGCCACTCCACCACGGATCGGTTGGACCCGCTCGTCGAGCGCCAACGTCGGCTTCAGATCTACAAGCAGCACATAGAGATAAAAACTTTTGTGTGTATGTTTATACAGCGGGAAGTTACTCTGCCTCAGGGGGCGTCTGCTGTCTCAGCTGTAACAGATGAACAATTTAGCCAGGTTCTGCAGCGCGAGCTCTCGCTCCACGTGCTCCGAGCTGGTGTGCGCAAGCCCACTCGGGCACCGATCCCCCCGCACATGGGGAGATTGCTCGCCTCTCGCGTGGGAAACAAGAATCCGCTCGGCGAGAGCGCGGCGAGCGCTCGCTATTTGCCCGGGGAAGGGTCTATCAGTCTTTGGTTTAGCTTCAGCGTCGCTCGCGTTTCAGCAATAGACCATTTGCTGTCTTACCCAAGCATCAAGGAGAATGCAGGGATTGGTGTTCCACGCGCCACACGCGCACGCCTTTCCTGTATAAAAGATTCGAAGTAAATAACCAAACGAAAGCATTGACGAACGCGCGTGCAAGATGCCATTTGTTTTAGGTATTTGCTTTAGAAAATTTACTACTGCTGAGGCCAGCACGTGCGGCGCGTGGAACACCAATCCCTGCATTCTCCTTGATGCTTGGGTAAGACAGCAAATGGTCTATTGACACGCACCTTTTTTTCTGCCACAAAAGTAGCTGCGGAAATCATAAAACACGGGATCCCAACGACAGAATAGAATACAATAAGTGAATTGTCACTTGTAAAGTGACTAATCAAAGTGATCAACTTACTAGAGTATTGCACAAGACATACGGTCTTGGGTCAGAAAACAACGTATTTAAAGATAACTGATCCAAATATGCGTGGAAGAGATGTCCTTCTAGTGAAAATTACTTTAAGGGTCACTGATTACAACACAGCAAATACTTGTAATTGATACGTTGGCACAGTGCGCATGACTTTTACACCTCGTGGTTAAGCCGGCAAGAAGGACACTTTTGAGTAAATGGTACAAAATGAAGAGCGTCCCGCTCTTCAGCGTTCTAGTTCGGTTCCGTGCTCGCACACTCCTGCACCACTTACTTCTCATAGGTGTTCGCCTGCGCCGCAGCACAAAAACACACCTTTTTCATATGCGCGAACCACGAACTCAAGGCTTCTATTGACCACAAAGCCGATCTGACCTGTGGAGAAACGAGGACGGAGAAGCGAGCGGCCTCCACGTTTCTACTGCCGCACATCTGTATACACGAACTCAACTCTCCTACGTCACGCCGCGGTGGTGGCGCGTCGGGCGCACTTCCGGTCTGGGGCGGTGGGCAGAAGTCGCCGTGCGAGACATGCATTCCTGTGTTCTTTTAGAAGAAATCAGACAAAAAACCTGCCTTCTCGTCAAAATGCTGCGACGGGGGCTGTACCAAGAGAGTCCGGAAAGGTTTGAAGATCAGTTTTCATGTGTTTCTGCCCCCTCCGTTCGTCCGAGAACGTGGATAGTAGCTGTGAAAAGGGCAAACCAGACGCTGTCGAACTACGATTGCTTGTGCGGGCAACACTTTGTGGTCGCCAGATGTATTTGTTTTGTTCCAACATGAACGAGAGAAAACCGCCAAGTTGTCCGGACCACCCATGGGTTCAGTGCGTCTTCAAATTCACACGGCCGCCTGATCGTTCGAACTTTCGTCTGCTCTTTCAAACTTGTCTGCTTTTTGTCGTCTGCTCGTTCAAACAAAAGCGGCCCATCGACCAAACTTTGACCCGGTGATTGCAATAAGAAGTAATTGCAGGCCTCAAAAGACTTAAGTAGGCTCGGTGGAAACAGTAGATACAAGATGTTGATCATTGGTACCAGTGGCCATCACCGACTTGTTTCGCTTGGTCTGTTCCCGCTTCCGATTTTCAGTATCGATGTCGATCATCACCGCTACCGTCTACACTTTTGCAGCATGAGCGACGTCGCGACCGAAAATAGCTAGAAGAATCTCATGATGGTTTTGGCATCCATTCTGCGGCGTTCATGCGAATGAATCGCCGCACGTCAAATTATTTACTCAAAGTTTAGCAGCGTAACGAGCCTTGGTAATTTCGCTCAAGCGATTAAAGTGGTAAGACATTGCTATGAGGACGTAGAATCGACAATTCCAACGCAAAAAAGAGTATGCAGACTCACACAGACAACGACAACGTGACATTCCAATGGTTTGTTGACGCGGGACGCGGTGCTTCTTGCCCGCACTCCATTGCGGATGCGTTCGAACTGTCGTCTGCTCTTTCAAACTTGTCTGCTTTTTGCGGTCAGCTCGTTCAAACGACAGCGGCCCGTAAACCAAACATTGACCCGGTAATTGCGATAAGAGCTAAGTGCAGGCCTCAAAGCACTTTTGAAGGTTGGTTAGGGTAAGTAGGCTAAGTGTAAACAATAGATACAAGGATATGTTGGTCATTGTTATCAGTGCCATCACCGACTTGTAATGCCCGATTCTACTTGCGGTTTTCAGTATCGACGTCCACCATCTCAGCTACGGTCCACACTTTTGCAGCCAGGGCGACGTCGCGACTGAAAATAGCGAGTAGAATCTCATCGTTGGAGTCAGGCCTTAGCGCCCATTCTGCGGCGTCCACGTGAAATTAATCGCCGCACGTCACATTATTCACGCAAAGTTTTGCCCCGTTAGTTTTGCTGAAGCCGCTCAAGTAGTCAGACATTGTTAGGAGGACGTAAAATCAACAATTCCAACGCGAAAAAGAGCACGGGGACTCCCACCGACGCCGACAACAACGAAATTCAATGGTTTGTTTATGGGCGACGGCGGACTTCTTGCCCACCATCCACCGCGCATGCGCGGCGCCGGTGGCGTCCGCTAGGGGCGCTCCGGTTTGTTTGTAAACATGAGTTGGTGTATACATATTGCTCGATATTGTCGCATTCGTGTAAACCAAAAGGCCTCTTATCGTGCGATCACGACTCAACCGCCACACATAATTTACGACAATAGCCGACATTTCAATACTCGCCATTCTGCAAGCCCCTTTCAGACACACAATAACCATCGTAGCTGATTGCCTTCGTAATACTATTGTGCCTAGAGCGCCTCTCCTACTGCTGTGTTTAGCCAGTACCACCTAGAATGAAGATCTGCGAATGACGTTTCGTTAGTAGATTCCCGATCCGCCCCAAGCGGCAAGCAGGCTGAAGCATGACGAGTGCATTGGCCACGTGAGGCCGTGACTGCTGAGCGCGAGCCATGCGCGAGCTTATGGCGAACTTCCACAGTTCATTTGCAACGTACATGCGACGCCATCAGTATTGCCGGTCTTGGCAGCCTAGTATTGTGAGCTTGTTCTGAGCCCTACCCTTCCCATAATCCTCTCCCCCGTCACGATTGGATGACTTTATCAAGAGATAGTGATGTATCCCATCTTTAAACAAACAGGTTTTCTCACTCACTCATGACCACTGGAGCAGGCGATGGAGCAGACGATGTCGCAGACGATGCACCAGACAATGCTGCTCATCCGGGCTATCTAGAAGGTGCTGAGGGGATCTGCTAGTGATGACGTTTAGATGAAGAAACGCGCAGGTCTTGTCTTTTTGGTTGGTATTGGTCAAGCTTGTCCTTCAAAAGTGGTCGCTTGATTTCCGATTGACGACGGTATAAAAGTGTCATGCTGCTGCCCGCCGCTATCCTGGTTGTAGCAGAGCACCGGAGATGTATGTGGTAAGCAGTGTTGTACGAAACGACGTTCCAAAAACAAGTTCTTTTTTTGGAGGAACGAAGGAACGCCGCAGTTTCATTTTGCATCGGTAGAACTGGAAAGGCACTTTTTCTGGAACGGAAAAAGGTAACGGCATTCATTTTTTTCGTCCAGTGGGGTAATTTTTGCTTTTATTTATAAAAGGGAAATTCTAAATGTATAAAAAACAATATCTTTACGGAGATGAGTATCTCGTTAACGTTTTGCTTACTTCTCTTTGGGTTTCTTTCCTGTTCCTCGCTTGGTAACAGTCGAGTACAGAAGACGTAATGTACCCGAGACTGCGTTAAAAACGCGAAATTTCTGGTCGATGGAAAAGACACAGAAAGAGGAATGTTTCGAACTCTACACGCTTTCTTTGTTTCCAAAAATCCTCATACACGCAAAAATCTAAGCCCGACTAGAGCCATCACTGAACTTCCTCCAAGAGTCCTTCAGATACAACGAAAGAACAGCTTGCCAGACATCAAACACACACTTGTATCCCGAACATTGGCAACTTATAAGATACACAAAAATTAAACTTTATTTCTTCTCCCCTTGTTCTCCACCTTCAAACTGAACAACGAATTCAACCTTTACGAAGAAGGACTTGCAGTTTCTAAGACTCAACTTCGAGAAGCCCTACCCTTGTCATCACTTACTCTTCTTGCGGACAGACACATCGAGAAGCAACTGTTGTTAAGTTCGAACAAGGGACTCTGTTGTCAGTTTAAAACATGTGAGGTTGCTGTAAAACGCTCGTTTAATGTAGGGTAAGAGGGCATTTGGCTCATCAGAATCGCCCACCAGAAACATGAATTTGGTTAAAAGCTGAGATTTGTAAATGGAAATATTTCAACAAATGAAACCCTGCTTCCGCTTGTTTTCATTTTATGGTGCCCATCCATAACGACATTCGAATGCGTATGTTTCCATTTCATTAAATAGATAAACAAAAAGCTTTCCTCCATTTATTTAAATATGGTAATCAGCAAACTAGAAATGTAACATATATGAAACGATACGTTCCATTTCTATAACAGCAACGGGAATGAGATTTGTTTTCACAGATGCAACTTTTAACGGGAACGCGTTCCAAAAATCAGAAGGAACGAAGGACGATGTTCGTTCCTTTTTTAGGAACGTGTACAACACTGGTGATAAAACGCCTGTTGTGCTGTAGGTCGCTCCGCTTGCCTTTTTCCTCAAGCATTTTTACGACCAACCAACATGATAGCGACATTTGACAGCGTCATACGCCATCTTCGGTTGTGACACAGTTTGTTCCCTGCAGTTCAGGATCACTTTGGGTGCACAGGCGGAATTGGACGGTTAATAAACTAGTCGAAAATACGTTCTAGGCACCATATACACCATACCCTGCCCATCCTAAAATAGCCCCTTGGTTTAACGACAGTTCTAACAGAAACAAAAATGAATAAAGTGTACGCAGTAAAAGAGTGAAGCAGGATAAGCCCAAGGGTCAGAAAGGAAGAAGAGAAGAAGTCGGTTGTACTGATGCCCAAGGCCGACATGCCACTTACAAACATTTTAAGGAAGATAGAGATGATCACTCTCTTTCGTTTTATGGTAAGACAGAGAGCAGCAAAAGGCTAGGACACATAGAAGTTGTGGAAGTCACTGGTTTCCCTCCCCCGAGAAGGCGTAAGCCGCGGACGTTCCAGGCGAAGTTGTCTCGCTTTGAGCCTAGTCGCTCGGTATCGTGTCGGGGAAAGTGCGCCACCTAGCTGGCCTACTCCCTCGCACTCTTCCGCGCGTCTTCCCGATTTCGGGGGAACAGCGAGATCTCCAGAGAGAGTCGGGCCTGCCCTTCGAGTGGACGGCCGTGTGGTCGGGGAGTCCTGAATTGGGCTCCAGGCGACGGGTCGAGTCGCGGCGTACGCGCTCGTCCGACGGGCGATGATTGGACGCTAGCGTTACCCATGGCTCTGACAGTCGGCGTCCGCTCCTTCTAGTGGACGTCCGTCTGCCAAGAGACCTGGCTCCGAACTCCTGCTACGACGGGTAGCGGCGTGAGGCCGTCCGACCGGGGATGACTCCGCTCGCAATTACGCCTTTGGCTCTCAGGTCGGCCGCTGCGGGCACACTGTGTCCACGGCACGCTTGACCGCAGTGTATTGTTGGGGACCCCTGGTACTCAATAAACGCTGTTCAATACCGAGATCATCGTTGTTGGCATGGCGTTGGCCGAACCCGGCGCGGCGACCGCCCTCGCTGGTAGCCGTCGGCCGCGCGGTGGGACGGGCATCGGATTTCGTTTTGAGCACCGGACCGGTCCTCGGACGTAAAGGTACGTAATCTGCCCCATGAATTCCCCACAAAGTACGGACGCACTTACGCTAAAAGCGCAGAGTCGCACATAATTCACTGCGCTTGATTTGTTTATCCAATGACTGAACTAAACATGCATTTTAGATTACAAGTGGTGTGACCTTGTTCTTTGGGGCTGCTGAAGTGGTACCATCTGCTCTTAGCATCGGCTGCGCTGTGACTTTGAACTAAAAGTTGGTGTTTCTATGGGTCAAAAACTAAAGCGGAGAGTCTAGCACGCCCCAGTGGAGGACCAACGATGAATTTCGACCACCTGGAAACGTTTTTGACGCAATCGAAATCTAGGTAACACAACGGATTCTTCGGCACAGAAGCCACCATCCGATTGCGGGGATCTGGAATGGGATTCGAATCCGTCCAGCTGGGGATCCACGAGTCGGAGCTTTGCCTTGTATGCACCGAGGCGACTTACGCTCTTTGAAACGAAATATCGAAGAATATGAATCCGGTGAAGTTGCATCATTGTGTAATGTTTCGTTAAAACACTGTGTACATAATCAGTGTGCTTGTGAATCTTATAACTCGGATTGCTTGAATCGGCCGCTGGGTTCGAAACTTGCAGTGAAGAGACGGACGATTATGACTTCACCCGGTCATCCAATCATTTTGTTTGCTTGCTTTTTTGATTTTTTAAACAGAGTATTTGCCATTTTGTGTCAACCAGACAAATTGTGGCTGGTAAATGACCGACATTTGTGTTTTTCTGGATGGTTCTAGTCACTGACGGCTTAAGAAACACCTCGCGGCTTATTTTCACGCTTCTTTCTTTATGATTGGTTCATCTGTTCCGTTATTGGCTAATGAAGTAATGTCATTGGCTAAAAAACGATAATACGATTTTTAAGTCTCATCATGAACTGCGTTTCTCAAGTTGGCATTCTGAACTCTGTATTTATATATATTTCAGTCGCGTAAATTATTACTTTATATACTGGGTAATCAGTTCTACGCATACCTCTCCTTAAACAACCCGAAAAAAATGCACGTGGACAAACTTTTTTTTTATTGCGAAAGCATTAACTGTTTATGGAAAGAGCCGATATTATCAGCTGGCCAAACGGCAGCTAAATTCGTGAAGCCGCAATTTGAGGCATTCCAGCTTTGAAGCCGCGCAAAAAGCCACGCAAAACAGCAATTAAATGAAGCCGAAGGAGGCTGCCGCGCGTCAGTTTCAATCAGCGCCACCCCAAGGCGCTGTGTGCCCGCGCGCCGGCAAAAGGAATCGGTTGGCGCGCTCGGGCGGCGGCACGGCCGCCCGAGTTGATTCCTGCCGCCGATTCCGTGCCGCCGGGCACTGCCGATGTAAGCGAGGCGCGGCAACTTCACGAAGACGCGCGCAAGAACGACATTCATGCTTTCGCATTCACAACTCATAAGAAGTGCTTAGGTTTACCTAGAGCCTTCTTTAAAGGATAAACTACCACTACTTAGCAAACTTACATATTGGGCAGTTAACTGCTCGTCTGCAAAGAAAGGCACGCAACAGAAAGTGCTTCCGAATCGAGCAAAAAGCAACAAGCTATGAGGTAAGGCGGATATCTGCAGTTGAAAAGACTACCGTTGTTAGCTTAAAAAAACGGAAGTTTCACCAAGCATAAAAAAGTGAAAGTTAAGCAATTATATTTTAACACCACGTCCACCAAGTTTATTATCCATTAAAGAAGAAACAGATTTACTAAGTTACCGCGGACTATCCTTACTCGATCGCAAGCATTAAAATTGAAAAATTGGCAGCTACACGATTATTGTTTTTTTCCTTGTTTCATGTACGGCATTCTCTACCGGAGATATCAGAGTGTCCGCCAAGGTACTCGTGTTTTACGTCCGATGCTGACCTTAATAAAGAAGATAGTCTACCAACTTACCTTATGTGAGAGCTGACCCCAACGACCACGTAAAATCACAACTGTGTTTTTCAGAGTATTAGCTTCAGGGGAGACGGTTTTTTATGCTTAGATAATATGACAGGAAACGCTTTGAAAATTACTAGCCTGGCTATTAGGAGGGTTTATGAATGATTCAAGAAAAAGTTAATGATAGTCTTGGTTTTCATCGTTAGGCAGAAGGGTCGTGAAGGGAACACATAATACTTCCCGTGGCGGAAGAAACATAATTTTTCCCTGGGGTCATTTTCCTTCTTCCAATTCAGAACTGAGGATCAATGGTGTTCAGAAACATTGGTAATTTTACTTCAGAGATTTATTCACTCCTTAAAAAGAAAATACTTCATAAAAGAGACGGAGTCTAAACTTTAGTTATTCTAATTTTCTCTCGAAGACAAGTGCAGCTGCACATTATCCTTCGTGCGATTATTGAACGCACGAATTGATTTTTCTTCCTTTTTGTTTTAAACTACTCTGAAAAAGACACTGATAACTCCTAAACATTGTTTATTTTTTCCATGTTATTTATTATGGTATCAGTAGACTACCCAACCAATATTTCCGTACAGCCTCATGTATATTTTATAAAGCCAAAAAACAAAACGGGACTTGGGAGGACGAATAAATACGTCGGAGGAGAGGGTTGCCGGAAGTCACGTGGCTGTGCAACTTTCGTTTGTGTTCAATCAACGTATTTGCAGGTTTTTACAGTCACAAAAATGGTTATCATTTTTTTTTAATATTTAGTGTGGGCCTTGATGACTTACAAGTCTGGTTATATATGGCGGTTCAGTTTCAACCATAGAAAACCGCCCGTGACCACGGACAAGAATGTGAGCGCGATTCGAACTGGCCAGTTCTCGATTGGCAGGTTTCGGGCAGAAACAAAACGAATTTCGATCCGGAAATTGTGTTCTGGGTAGTTGGGCTCTCATTTGTCGAGTACAAATGAAAACCTTGGCGAGCATGAATACCATGTCAGTGTCCCTCTAACGGCTTTCAAACAACTTTTTAAATACAATAATTAACATCTTTGGATAGTGGCTAGACAAAAAAATCTTAATGTTGGACTTCAATATTAATAGCTTGATCAAACAGTATTCAATAATTGATCCGAATATTCAGTACACTTATTGACAGCGGATGATTTACAGTCACCCTCATTTCGTAACATCATGAGGTTGTACAATACATACATTAATTTAACGCTGATGAATTATTCGACGATTGATTTCATAATGTGTGAAAACTGTATATTTCTATGAGATGATCAAGCCCACCACTTTCTGGCCGTTAAAACCGAATTGAAGACTGTAATCAATGCGAAGTGTTCTGCTGCTCCGGAGCACCATGCTTTCAAGCTACAAAGATCGCAGGTACGTTGTGATTCAAGTTCTACGGTATGCTACAACCAGTTACACTGCGTAGACTGCATGGCACAAAAGGCTGCCCGACATGAAATGTGTAACCAATAAGTGTAGATTACCTTTTCGCTTTTTGTATTACTTTTTTTACTCATTGTTTATATCATGCTCCTGCCCAAAATAGATGTAGACACCTGTTCCCTCAAAGGAAGCCCACGTATATCATCGCATTCCCTTTTCCCATCACACCAAAATAAATAACCTCCATTTACAAAATATCGCCACAAAAAATTCGCAGGGTTTTTCCACCACAGAAATAAACTATACGCATCACGGAACGCTCATTTTCCGCCAACATATAGACATAACGGTCGGAAACAGATGTCAACGATTCAGTACTAACCCGCATCTCAAACAAAATTTATAGGCGATTTTCTATAATTCTCAATAGAAGACGTGTGGCCGTCTGGCCCCCATTTTCGGTAACTGGCGCCATTCAACTGCACGTATTGTAAGAGGTCGATGACCGCCATTTTCCTATTAATCAACTTAAAAAAATCGTTAATAACATTCTTATAAGATTAGTTCTGAAGCTTAGGCATCTGGTTCCGATCGCTAGAGCTACATTTAGGCAGAGAAAGAGCTTTCTGCGGTGCTAGTTTATTTTAGCTGCAGAAAAAAATGTACATCTTTTGGAGACACGCTGTGTGTAAATACAATAGTTTTCAAAGGAACGTTTTCTCAGTAATCGTAGAACACCCAACTTCTTGCTCTTCGGCCTTTGTTGTCATGGACAGGCGCAAAGCATTGAAGAGGGTACCTTTGTGGAGCGCACAAATCGAAATATGACTCGCTTATTCTCGTGTTAAAACATATTGTAGCTAGTACATTCTTGTTAAAGCATATTTCGGTTTTTTTGGTTATGTAATTAATTCAATAAACGCTTCAAATCAAATGGTAAATTATTAATCCGTCTATCGCCCAAGTTGTTATTGATTATACCCAACAACATGTTTTGATTTGGCCGCTGTAAAAGATGATAGGCATTACGATGCCCGCGGATACCACGCCACATTTCCAAGGAGTGAAGGTATTTTTCTGCAGCTGGATGACTGCTGTTGCCAGTCACTGCGCGTTCATTTTATTACCAATTCCATTTATTTTATTTTTCGGCCCATCGTATATAAGCCGATGCATGCGTGTCACAATTTTATTTATATTTTTGTTTCATTTTACAGAGAGTAACAAATGTACAGTCAGAATCAAATTTAACTGAAATGCGAAAACGTGCATGTCATTTCTGTTTTTGTTTTTGTTTGGAGGGGCGCTAACTTGGCGGAATGTGGCGCGCAGCGTTGCCAGATTGGGCTCTATATAGCCAAATTGGGCTCCATTTTTTCTGACTTGGCGTCAAAAGTTCATGGTTGGCTACGTGGCTATTTTTGGGCTATTCCTAAGAATGCGGCGAACTCTTGTCGAACCTCAGGTTCCATGTCGAACTTTGAAGTTCGAGTAGTTAATTTTCAAACTTCTAATCAGTTTCGAAAAAAAAAATGTTTTTCTCTTGGCTAGTTCAGAGGAGAGAGAGGAAGGAGAAAGGCTTCAAACTCCTATAAACTTCGGGATTTTCACAATGCGCAGAGAAGCAATGCTTGCAGAGTTCAAGCGGTTTCCCCACAGCGCAGTGGAGCAAACCAAACAGATTGCACTATTACCACAGGCCCGGTAGCACGTCTTCTACCCGGACGCAGACTAAACTCTCCAAACGCTGCTTTGGTGCCCATTTTGAAAAATCTTAGGCATCACCCACCAAAATAAAAAACAACACAATCAAAAATAGCGTGAACCGGAACGGGGGACGCTCATATTCTACACAAAGAAAAAGATATGAGTGGGTTATTGGTAAGAACCTTAGATGGTTGGGGTTCTGTTTTGAAAGTCCCAGTGTTCTGGCTGTTCTGCTGCTGTATTATGTTCTTTTACTGCATGATCATATATCTCCCGGACTTCACAATACAGCTGTCTTTGTGTGTTTTGTACTTCTGAAGAACTACGAAGGATGGGTCATTGTTGTACATATTTTTATTCTTCCGAAGCATTTTTTTTTTAAATTAACAACCGACATAATGTACACAAAAAGTGGTGCATCTGAGAATTGAGAAAGAGAATGTAACTTGTGTGGTGTGTGTATGAAAAATTGGCAATAAAAGGCTTAAAAATCGTTGTTTTTATTTTTCTTTGTTTTGGCTATATTTGTTTACGGCTTTGGCTATATTTTGGCTATACCCCCAGCCGTTTGGCGTTTTTTTGGTGGGACCATCTGGCAACACTAATGTGGCGTAACAATTTGGTCACCTGGCGGCGGGCCCACCTTAGCGCTCGGGGGAGCGTGGTAACCCCTGTGTTGGGGCATCATTGTCAAATAACGCCCACATAAAAGAAAAGAAGTGCCGGTGCAATAAATATTACAATAATCGAAGCGGTTCCATATTCATCTTTCAATTAGGAAACGCGTAAAATAATCCAAAGTGCAGCAAAAAAAAAAAAGGCTAGAACTAGAAAAAGCAATGCATTCTCAGAAGAGCTACAGTACTTCTTCGGCCCACTGCGATGAACCCGCCTTCATGTTACCATCATTTGAACCGATTGCCACCAAGCAATCGGTTCAACCTCGGTGAAAAAAAGAAAAAAAGAACGGGTGGCGGCGTGTTTTAGTTAAGTTTGCTTCTTACTGTACGCCTTATCTGTAAATGTAATTTCAGAAAAAATACTGCGGTATACCGTTTACTCCAACAGGACAAAACTCTTTAACCCATGTTTGTCATTTTAGTTTTCATACATCCGCTGCTAAGAGGGAGAGCACTGTTCTTACAGGTATTTTCCTGGTGACTAGCTTTCAAAATTCACTTCATTTTATATCCTTGGGTCTAATAACTTATCCACTTCGAACCGAAAATCAACTCAACAATATTGCATTCAAGATGCCCACCATAAATTTTGAACTTGTTCGAAATTCGCACCGAAACAGACATTATAAAACGTGAAAGTACAGAGGGAAAACATTTTTCCAGAAATTCACACTCTACGGTAGTTAGTTAGAAGCAAATGAAAATTACAGACACAAGCAAAAACATCGCGCTGTGATACATGTGGCAACATTCAATGATTGGAGATTGAATAATTCTTTGGCGCGAAGTTGCTGACCGATTGGCTGAGCTAGGTTCATGGCAGTGTTGGCGGTAATGCGTTACAACAAACGGTGTTATCGGTAACGTGTTACTTTTTCGGTAACGTAGTGACGTACTCGTTACTTTTTAAGAACAGTAACGGGTAACCTACTTGCGTTACTTATTTCGAGTAACGTGTAATAAGGTTACGTTACTTGTTACTTCTTCCCAGGACTTCAAAAATTACACTTTCGCTTTTTCCTGCTTATAGGCGGTAAGCCAGGTGAATTTGTGAGTATTTTGAGCTCTTCTTTGTGTTTTCTCTGCTGAAATTTTAGTAATTATGCTCAATATCTCTATGAACATAATGTTTCTGGAAATATGGCGCTGATGCATAGCTGTACCCTCAAAACAGTAAGCCATGTTAATTCATCATTAAAAAAGTTACGCAAAGAAAAATGCGTTACTTTTTATCGGTAGCGGTAACGGTAAGGCGTTCCTTTTATCTTAAGGTAACCTAGGTCGGTAACGCGTTCCTTTTATTTGCAAGTAACCAGTAATGTATTTCGTTACTTTTTTTCGGCAGCGCGTACAACACTGGTTCATGGCTGCTGCGCTGAAGACGCACACGCATTGTCATATTACCTGTGCTGTTTGCACTCCAGCGCAAGGGAAATATTTGCGCGCCAGCGCAGATCAATGTTCGTCGTGCACTGTGGTGTGCCCTGCTGCGCCTTGGTGCACTGAGAAGAGCCCGACCAAACAAAAGTTCGGAGCATGACATCCTCTACAATTGACGACAAGATCACCCTTGTTGGTCCCATGAGTTCCCACGGGGCAGGGGTTAGCTGTTATTAACAAGTGCAAATAAGCATTTATTTTCTCCTAAGTCTCACAAACATGTTGACTAAGAACAAAATACCAAAATATCTCATACCATGAATGAAACTAGTGTTGTACAGAACATGGGTACAATGAACCTTTTCCGAGGAACGAGCACCATCTAGTAGTTGTCTTCCAAATACAAATGAAAGGCAGCGAAACATGCCCCCACCAGTCAGAACACATCGGCAGTGTGTCGTTGTATCGCTCTGCGTTGGTTTTTAATGCCTGGTGCCACAGATACTCAAAAAATAATCGTGAAACAGGTACTTAATACGCGCGAAGTTTAGGTGGTGAACATGTCGGTCGTGCGGGACGATGTCCAATAAAAATGGCGACAGCGGGAAACAGGGACAGGGCAGAAGGTGTACGCACGAGGAAGAGCTTACTGAGAAAAGGGCAATGTAATTTAGTAACTTGTTCCATTCGCTCGTTGTAAAAGGAGAAGAGTGTTTTAAGACGTCCGCTCTGCATAGGTCCTACCACACCTTTCTTGTGTGATCTGTCCTGCCAGGTATGAAGTGTGGAGGCAGCATGTACTTGGTTGTGTAGCTACGGCACAAATTGTACCGATAATGTACTGTAGATAGCCGTCAATTAAGAGATTAGACAAAAGAATGAACACGAGCAAATGCATCCGCCTACAATGCCGTCCGTAGAACGTCTCGGACGCCACTTGCTTCACGTCATGCGACCTCAGCTGTTTTTGTCCGGTGCATTGCTGCCAGTAAAGCAGCTACTGATCGTGTTGTTTCAAAAGCTTCATATTTATGTTCATTTTCTACACGCAAGGTTCGAATTAGGGAAGTTTTTTTTTATACATAGACTTTGAAGTCGTTCTTTTTTACGGATGATAAAAAATTGATAAAACTTTATTAAAATGTTGGCAATGTTCCCTTTAAGGTGACTATGTTGCAACAGTGTTTGTGCAACTTGAGAAATTTAACATGTGGGAAACCTATTTTCTCATAAAAATGTTGTACTCCTTCACAGTGGTGTATGCATGCAACAAAGACTTTCTAGGTGTGCTCAATAAAATACGCATATTCTAACATCTGTGCTCTCCGTGTATCTGATGTACAAGGCTGTATTTGTTTTAAACGCTTGCTACATTTAGGCTATAAAAATAGACTAAATGGTCCGAGTTTTCAAAATCAATTCAAACTAAATCCGACAAGCAAATAAAAAAGGATTGCACGAACCGAATAAAAAAATCTAGAAAATATAGACTAAAATTAATTGCCATCCGGATAGTAAAAATAGATACTAGCCACACCACTAAAATTAAAGACTTGTATCGACTACTTTATATAGTAATATTGTAGCGCTTAAGTAAGTGTGAGCTGTAGTGATTCTAGTAATTGAATACTTTTTTTAAGCCTGAGGTAAACTAAACGGTAACTTTGCTGTACAAAAGGCGCCAACCTGCCTGTGAACCTCTCAACTACGCAGATGGCATGCTTGCTCTCTTGTGCTCGGGACTGATACGATCTGGCTGTTCACGGAGTTAGCAATATATTCCGACTTCGGTAAGGTACAGCAGAGGACAACACTGGCGTTATCCATTCAATCCTTCTCAAGTAGCATCGCCAGATTGCATGTATCCTGTGCTCAGTGTACAGGAAAAAAAAGCTTCCGGACAATGTTATACCAAATGGGATGATCTTGATGCAAACGGTCATAAGAATTACAAACGAATGCTCGTCAAGCTCTCGCTTACACTTTAAAGTTATGTGGTATGTGGCTTGAATGGATGACGTCGGCCGGGAAGAACATTTTATTTAATCTAGAACATGGAGCGAACAGCCGGTCTTCAATAACACTGCCATTGTACTCCGTTCACACCCTAGATGAAAATGCAGGGGAAGCTACGTCATCGTTAGACAACACACTAAAAAACCCGTGAGCCCACTTTCCCGCACAACACTCGGAAGACCAATCACCGCAACTTACGGAGACAGCTTAGTGAATGACGATGACGAAACATATGTTTAGACCAAAAACGCGGTCTGAGTTGTGACGTTAAGCAGTGCAAGCGTGACGTTTTGCATTGCCTAATTTCACAACTCGGATCGCGTATTTTGGTCTAAACATATGTTTCGGCATCGTCATTCGCTGGGCTGCCTCCGTAAGGTGCGGTGATTGGCTCTCGAGTGTTGTGCGGGAAGGTAGACGCACGGGATTTCTTTAGAGTGCAGTCATACGCCTCTCATTCGCCAGGTCATCACGCTCCCGGCCATCCCTCCCCCCTCCCCCTCCACCCCCCCCCCCCCCCGGGGGGAGAGCCACATCAGCTGGTAAGAGGAAGGCGGCTGATTAGCCCGGCGAGCACGTCACTCCCACCGTAGTCTCAGTATATATTCTGTCCAAAGTCAATGCCTCTGTCTGTGAGCACAGTGTTTTTCCTCACCCTTGCTATTCGCTGTAGAACTGAGCCATCAACACAATTCAGCTTAGTGTTCTCAAGCTGTATACACTCTAAGTAATGCCTGGGCGTCTTCGTACCGGCAAAACACTCAGAGAGCCAATCATAGCCATCTAGGAAATCAGTTCAGCGAATGATGAGGCGGAACATCTGTTTAGACCTTGAAATGAAGTCTGTACAGTGGCATTACGCAATGCAGGCATGATGCTTTGCATTGCGTAATGCCACAGCGCAGACTTCATTTTTAAGTCTAAAAGGATGTTGCGCCTCATCATTCGCTGAGCTGATTGTTTAGACCGCAATGATTGGCTCTTTGAGTATTTTGTGAGTAAGTAGACGCGCAGGCATTTCTTAGAGTGTATCGCGAGCCTGCAGCTAGTTATCAACACAGCTACTGAATGCGGTTCTGAGCAGCTTCCGCAACCGGTAGGAGATGATATTTCGTTGATCTGGGGTCAGTTTATTGTTTTGGTACGTTTATATTTTTTACACCTAACTC
This sequence comes from Ixodes ricinus, assembly GCA_037355805.1. Taxonomy (NCBI): domain Eukaryota; kingdom Metazoa; phylum Arthropoda; class Arachnida; order Ixodida; family Ixodidae; genus Ixodes; species Ixodes ricinus. The sequence goes on along the minus strand of JAZHYW010011394.1, from coordinate 71,389 downwards.
TTTGATATCAGAAGTGTAATGAGTCGGACAATAGACGAAGCGTGCTCGTTTATCCTTAGTGAGGTCGATTCGCTTGATCAGAGGCCGCCATAATGGGACGCAGACGACGGGCGATCTTTCCTCCCCTGCTCTTAGGGACCGAAGTTTCCCTTTTTTTGTAGTAACATAGGTTAAAAGAATGATAATCCTTTATGGGAAGACAATGTCGACCCTTTTATCTAACAGTGCACGGTAAAGAAGCTAGTTCCTCTACTTCATATTTGTTTGTTGTGGAAATGTTTCACAACTCAACATGTTAACTTGGCTGAGCCAATTAAGTCCTTTTAATTGTGCTCTTATTTGACGATGAAATTATAAGGAGCAAAAGTATGCAGGCGAGAAGGTTAGGAAACGTAATAATCTAGACCCTGAGACAAAGCAAAGGAAGTAAGGGACAAGACGACACACAATTTGTCGTCTTGCCCAATTATTTTAGTTCTATTTGTCTCAGGATTTAGATCATGAGGATATGTTTCACATTCTTGAGAAATATCCGCAATATATAAGTAATCTTGAGATGTCTTGTGAACTCACAATCCAGCAATTTATTCAGAACCTCGGCCAAGGCATTTTAGATGCCCGTCAGAATATTACGAAACTACCTGCCAGAAACGTTCATCGACTTACACAACTGAAAATGTTATTTAGTGTAATAGGACGTATTGTGTCTCTGTTCCAGACGGCGAAGGGGCAGTGAAATAATTGTAATAAAGTTTTAAAAAGCGTGCTCTTAATTTTTTTAGCATCATGGAGAAGGTTTTGTTGTTAAAAATGATCATTTCCCAGGCGTACCATGTATTTTTTCTTTCTAATATTCTCCTGTCTCCAACTTGTCTATAAGAGAACCCTAAAAACATCATCTAAGAATTTGATTTATTTATTTTATGTTCTCTATAGTTAGGCTAACTTGTCGGGAACAAATATTCCTGCACAAAGATTCATGCATGTATTCCTCTTTCAGCCCTTTTGTCAATTAAACCGTGTGCTATGGCAACGAAGTCCACTCTCCTTTCAGTCAAAATTACAAAAACGAACACTAAGGAGGTACAAACATTAAAGAGCAAACTCAAATAAGGAGTGTTTACACTTTTTTGCCTTGCTTTGTGTTTGCCTTGTTTATCTATTTATTCAGTTATTTTTGAATCCCCTCAACAGGCACGTAGCCAAGGGGAGGCCCATGGGGCCAGGCCCTCCCCCCCCCCCCTGAAATCTTTGTTTTTGCTGGGGCCTTCTCTCCCCCTCCCTCTCATACAGCATTTTGTCATGGGCGGGCCGTCCCCAAACCAAAATCCTGGCTACGTGCCTGCCCCTCAATACCAACTGGGCCACGCCATGTAAGTTCTTAACAGAAAATTCCAACGGAAACAAAACCAATTTGCAATCCTCGTTTTTCTCCCTCTGGCCAGCGAAACTAGTGTGGCACCTGACACAAACAAGTTGGACCCCGGAGCTGCAAGGCAGTTGGATTGAATCGCAAAAGAAACCCGGGAAAGCGCAAGAAAGATTTCTGTTGACGACCGAGACAGGAAATGAATTTTGACATATGAGATCGGGTCTTTAAAAGACGGAATGTCCAGGGCGTACCCTGATGCATCCTTCAACGGGGGTGTTTTGTCGATAAGTTATTCTGTGTCCTGAAATATAAACTTACGAGCAAAAAGTTTGTTCAGAAACTCGCTGCTTATGATTGAACGCAATTAAAGACAAATACCAGAGACTGGAGAAAACCGAGAGGAGAAAAACACAACACACATGTCTCAATTGATTGTTGTGTGTTATGTACGTCCTTGCTTTTTTTCTAGTCTCGGGTGGTTGGGTCTCAAATTATGTAGTCAGTTTTATCATTTTCCTCAGACGCCAAAGAGACAATTAAGTTTTTTCTTTTTTTTTTCTCGGTTCATGATTAGACGGATAAAATCTTGGGGAATCTCGCTCAAATCTAAAGATGTCGAAGTACTAGAAGTATATGACCCCCTATTTCTTTGTTATCTTCATATTGCCCCTTACTTTGTCCAAACAAGACGTTTAACTCATGTATGAAAATAAAATAAAAAATAAAAAAAGCGTGTACGTTTTTTTTTTGCAGAAAACATTAAACATGAAAAATTAAACAAAAATATTAGTAAATAAAATATACCTAGTAAAGGTGCAGGCGAGCTGGTTAATATTAACCATGTTGAACTAATCTGAGACTTGCATATAAGGCAAACACCAAAACGTGAAAGGGTCAGAATATAGATGATGATATATATTTTGTTGTGTTTTTGGTCTTATATGTCCCTGCATTCTGATCACATAAACATCACTTTTATCCCATTGCGCTACACATTTCTAGGTGCACATCTATTCGGCCGCACCACGTTAATCTCTGCCTTCCATCCGCAAGTGAAAATGACTAGCTCCCATTCCCCCTACAGTAAACATGATGCGTGCTGACTGTTTCATCGGGCGTTTGCTCTTGATACTGCCATTGCCGCGAGTTCAATGACGTACAATTGTACTTTCCAGCAGTGAACCCCCAGCCCCCCCCCCCCCCCCCACACATATTTTTAACTACTCCCAACCCTAGATTATCAATCTTGGACAAACCCCTGACTTGTTTTGCGGTCCGTTTAAAGTTGAAAGGGAGAATACAAACTCCATTAATCGCGCTTTTCTTCGAGGGCCTCATCTCCCAAAGCAAACAATGACCGAGAAAAATAAAAACAAAAAAGGGAAGCTAATAAACAAAATCTCAACGCTCCGACCTTGAGTTTCAGAGGAGTGCCGCCAAACTTGCGGCGAGAAATGGCGGAAAGCCGGAGTCGGCGGGATACCGTCCAGACAGGGAGTCGGATCGCAAGCGCGGCGTGGAACTCAACGCCTCGTCCTGCCCAAGCGAAAACACGCAAACAGGAGGGGGTGTCATCGCCCTCCCCGACAGAGCTCAGGCAGCGGCACCGCGCGCGAACGCTTTGAAGCCATAAGCCGCGCTCGTATTTCTGGATTGGGTGACGTCTGGCATCCTGGCTGCGGGAGTCCTCGGCGTCGATAGAATTATTCTCACAGACTTTACAACGCCTCCAAAACAATCAACGTAAACAAGGACCATTGACGGGGAGACCCAACTATAGGGGGCGCTCTAACCAGCATTTTTGCCGCTGAGCTTCGCGTGCAATATGTACCCAATAATACCCCGTGGACTGGAATCGTTCCGTAATCTTCCTCGATCAAGCGCGGGAAAGCCATTGAGCACGAGTGCTGCGTCATAGTTTGTCTGGGACTCGTGCTAAAAGGTGTTGAATTTATTGAATGCAAAACCTGGCCCAGCGCTAACTCGGAGTTCAGATAAGACAGAGAAGCGCTGCGTTAGTAACACACACAAAAAATGGCAGCGACCTTGAACTTCAAGTTACTGCAATGCATGAAATGTAGATTTTAGAACCCACTGTTTCAATTGTACGCACTGTAGAGCGGTCAGGAAAGACATTGGGAGAAGGAGGGAGAGAGAAGTAAGTTGGGGGAAGTGGAAGCCTATGAAGATATGACCCCTATCAATCAAGAACAGAGACCGCCGCGGCATTTCAAGGGGATAAAGTTCACGAACTTGGTTAATCGCCAGCTGATTTCACTTTTGTACGCACACTGACCAGGAAAGCAGCAGTTGGAAGCCACTTTGGGAGTAGTTACTCTGAAGGTTGCCGAATGCTGCATGGGGTTTCTTTTATATGGCGTTGGAATCTCAGCCATGATGACAATCTATCCATTGTGAGGCAGCGTGAAACGTTTTACCGAATACACTTTATAAATAACGAGGTTCTTGTGATTATTCCTACGTTCCTCATTGGGGTGGAGGAGCACTTAGGTTCCCTTTGTCGGCCGTCAAATTCTACCACAACAGTTCAGTTTAAAACTTCCGCATATTTTCTGGCATGCTGAGTGAATACTGAGCTCTCGTGGCGTGGTATGAACCGCCAGTTCGATTTGAAAACTATCTTTATGGGTTCACGTTACAGAGAAAAACCTTTAATAGTGCTCAATGAAGCTTGTGGTAAAATGTAACACTTTGCTGTCTGTCAAAGTGGTCTAAATTCTCACCATGGTGCCTGATTTCAGCTGAGCAAACTACATTCCAAGAACAAGTAGAATAATGCGTAGAAGTATTAACCCCTTTCCACTACATAGGATTTCCTGAAAATTTGGCACACATTAAGCCTCATACTGGCTGTCAAAATATTTACTCCGAATAAAAAAAATTACAACAATCAAAACAGTTTTTTTTAAATTTAAATTGGATCTGTTTGGTTTAAATCATATTAACTTTATTCATATAACTACAGCTGGAACGAAAAGTAATAATGTATCCCTGTAGATGTATTTTTAAAGATGGCAGATTGATTGACAAATTCATGAGATTATTGAAAACAGTGAGGACGACACTAATACTGTCAAATAAAAGTACACTTTAATAAAAAAACTTTATTGACGTAAATGACGACATATTACAGTGAAGTCCGCTTGTTTTTCACAGTAAAAAGTTTTGTTTTTACATTTTGACGTGAAACGTTTTTTCGATAGGTGCAAAGCGCTGTGTGAAGCGCGACAAGTGAAGCTTGATAAGCGTGGCCGCAAAGCTTGGTGCTTATTGGTTGACGGGGTGGGTCACGTGATCAGAGGGGTAGGCGCGGACGAGTGCGGTAGGCGAGAAGCTTGACCACCTGTGCACAATGAGGAATAGGAGCTAGAGAGTAGAAAAGGCTCTGGAAAGTCGCCAAATTTATCAGCCCTGCTTGAGTGAAACTCGGGAGTATCGCTAAGCGTTTGTGATGCTTCAACGTGTTTCACGCTTGCAACACAACAGACGATATACAAATGTGCAACGCCATCTAGTGGGGCGCCGAAGAACACGCTTTGCCTCACCAGTTGGCTTCGGCGCTGGCAAAGGTCAGGGCGCGAAAGCGTAGTTCTGAAGAATCCTTCTCTCGCACAAGCACTCGCGCTGAGAAAGCGCTTTCGAAAACAAGGCGCCCGCGCCCGTGCATTTCCCGGCACTCGAAGGCAAATTTCGAGCTAAAGTGTACGTCCGTAGTGTTTGTTGTGGCGAGGAACCAGCGACCAGCGGGGCGACGAGCACATACTATTGGGTTTAAATGAAACGCGAACAGTGACATAACTTTGAGCCCACTACAGGAGCAGCTTCCAAGCTTGGGTTGTGCTTGGCAATGTTCAAACACATCGGAGTAGGACGCAAAACCTCGCAGCGCCCTACTCCGATGTGTCTGAACCTAGCCAAGCACAACCCAAGCACTAAAGCTGCGACGGTAGGGGACTCAGAGTTCATCACTACTCTGATTTTATTTGAACCCGATGGTAGATGCGCTAGAGCGCAAAACAATACTAAACCTTAGCACGCAGGTGTGGGTGAGTATCGATGACGGCGTCCGTAAAAACCACGTGCTCCACAAGGTTCGGGCGTGCTTCAAGTGCAGCTCTTCTTTATGAATGTCTTTACGGCACTCTTGGCGATTGAGTGCTTTTAGGAATAGATAATTTAATATACTGATTCATGCGTAGTCAATTTAGCTTCGGACGAAATATTTGTTCGCTCTAGACGCTGGTTCCAGGTCGTTTCACTTGCTCTTTGGTGGAGACCCTTTGAAGCGGAGCTGCGATGTTTATTCTACCATACACAAGGACTCTCGTATTTTCTTGGCTACCACGGGTGCATAATAATGAAAAAAATAGTAATAATAAAAATATTATTAATGTTCATTTTTGTGTGTAAGAAAACAACCAGTATGTCTTGGCCTTGGCAGACAAACAATACATTCATGCCAACAAAATAAAAAAACGAACGTGAGCAAAACAAACAAGAGGAAAGGTGAGGAACCAAGCACACATATACTCAGCTCACAAAGTGTCAACCAGTCAGTGCAGGTTCTTTTGCTGATCACGTTGCGCCGTCCGGGTTGCCATGTCCGGACGGGGTGACGGACTTTGTTGTGGGAAGCTGGGCGAGTCTTGTCGGAGACAAATTTGTTTCCTTGGCCGTCGACAACTAATTCAGTTGAACTTTAGAATTACTTTTCAATAAACAATTTAATACTTTTGTAGCGAAAGAAAATACATAAACGAAACCATACCGCAAAATGGTAACTTCCCTGTACGGGGTTGAAAAGGAGGTGATCGGGTGTTAGCTTATCCAAGCTCGGCAGTTGGCTTGCTCGTGGGATTACGTTTCGGATTACGGGGACAAAAGTCCCTCGGAATCCCCCGACCGGGCTCGATTACGGAGCGTCAGCTCCCGAGCCCCGACACCAACTCAACTCACTTGCTGCGTTTTCCTTCCAAGGCACTTGTTGGTCCATCCCCTTCTAGTGGACTGCGAATCCTCGACGCGTCGTCAGACAGGCATTTCCCGCTGGCAACCAATCGGCTCACTTTCTCACCATGGGGCATATGCCTCAGACTTGTACGTAGTTCAACTACTCTTACTCACGTTACTGTATTTTAACTACTTTTCTGAGTAGTTTAGTAAGTTTCAATTACATTTTTTTGGTAATTAGTAGTTTACTTTAATTACTTTCTTCCGAGTAACTTCTACTCAAGTTAAAAATTACTTTTTAATTTTAGTGGTAGGTTTGTTGGTCAACCAACATTCCTGCACAGGAATAGAAAGATTTTGGAAGATCACCTCATATTTGCAAAGAGGGGGAAGCATGTGGCAAAGGAAGGGGGGGGGGAGGAATTTCGGGGGTCCAAAACACTCTAAAAGTTTTACGAGCCCCCCACTGCAACAACCTTGCTACGAGGCGCGGGGAGTGGACAGACAAGTCAAGAGTGAGGCCCAGTAAATGCGGGATTAGCGCGGAACACTCACATTTCTTTGTTTCCCGTAGCTCAAGAAAACGACGTAATTAAAGAAACGGTTTGTCCCCACTTCTCCCCAACGTAGGAACTCTCACCCGCCACACGATGTGTAAACACTGCAGCATCACTCAAAGGAGTCAACAAAATGCACCCGCTCTGATGCCCGTCTGGTGCTCCCTTAGCTTGCGCTGTACTTAAAGGATCGTGTACTAACGGTCATCGTAAAGGTAACCTCTTTTAAAGCTTGTTGTTCGCCTAGTTGGTTCATGATGCAGTCTATACTCTGTTTCATTTTATGATGTTCCGCAGGAAAGGCTACAAGCGCGAGCTCCTTGCTCTAGGGCACATCTCGGCGGCACAAGCTCTTGTGCGTAAAGAGTAGCTCCCAACGCTATGAGCTCGCGCTTCTAGCCTTGTCTGCTGTACAACATAAGGTGAAACGGAGTATAGAAGTTTTTGCGCGACACAAGGGACAATCACAAGCGAGTAGACACGGACAAGCGCCTCTTTGCGTTGCCTTTCCTCCAAATCCTCGGCATAAGCATGTCATCTAAGATTCGAAGATCGTTCGAGATACTAAATTATTTCCCCAACGATAACGGAGAAAAAAAAAGCTCAATTGTGAAGTACGTTAAGAACATGGGGTACAATTAATTTACCGTTTCAAGTAGGATTAGGAATCTTGTACTTTACTTGAAGTCCATTCTCTGAGTATGTGCTTGTACTTCACAGAATTATTTTTCTTGTAATTTTTGAAAAAACTGAAATTCCCGACTTTAAAGTATATTCCCCAGACTTAGAAACAAAAAAAATGGCGTATCATTATGTGAAAACGTGCTACGGTATTTCGAGACGTCACCTGGTCACTTCTCTTGGTGAAGTAATGGCGGCTATATAAATATAACTGCATCATCAGTGTATTGTGTTAAATAGTTCGTCAACGAGAGTGAAGCAACTACTCCGCGGCGACTTGACTTTATTGAATATTCGCCGCCATTTCCGAAGGAAAAAAATTATGCTCCTCCAATTGCCCTTAGAGCGATCGATACTAGATAAAATAAACTTAAAAAAATATTATGAAGGGCATCATAAAAGGTTGTGTTCAAGCGTATTTGTACTTTACTTTAAATTTATGTTGTATTTGTAGAGCTTCACTTCAAGTACATTGAACCCGGTGTACTTACGCTACTTGAAGTACATAACCTCTAATTGACTTTGTACTTCACTTCAAGTACGTTTTAGATGCACTTTACGCAACACTGTAGACAAGCAAACGCTGTGCAAAATCAAGCTCCGCAATGCTAAACCTCAAAGTAGAAATGATACATCCGCAGTGCATTTTTCGCCAGAAAACATACAGTGCAAAACAATTAATCAAGCACAAGCGGAACCAGCTATTAAAGCATTTATATGGAAGCACAAGCCGTTTTATATTTGGCAAGCAAAATTTTGCTAACGAATCAAAACATTTATGCACTTTCTTGTTACTATAAAAATATAGAAGTAACTTCAAAAGTAATTCGCTACTTTGTTACGCTGGTTAGTAATTTACTCAATTACTTTTCATTTGAGTAATGTCTACTCTATTCAAATTACTTTTGAGGCCAATGCTCAGTAACCTAACTTCGTTACATTTTGAGTAACTTGTACACGTCTGATATGCCTACATTCCCCGTGAGACCCCGCGGTCTGCGTACATCTCACGGCCAAAGGTCAGGCGGGTTCGGATGCAAACACGCTACATCAGGCGCGTCAGACAACCGACTCCGTTGTAGATAGCGCCGACTAACTGCACCATCCCGTCACTCATTCTGCCAGACGGGGTCTGACGTTGCCGTTCTGCCGTGGCCCCCTACACGCGGGCGAGAAAGGCTGCACCGATGTAAGCTGTGCCAGGCAGAACCACCGCGTTCTCCCGGCCTGAAACGCACTCTCCGATTCCGAAAACGCGCGTTCCGAACCTCGCGTCATAAAGTACGCCAGTCCCGAAAGGTCGCCCATCACGGGAAGTTCTTACGCCAGCGCCTTCCTACCAGCGAAGTCCCTCTGGTGCTAACGACCCAGCCGCGGAGCCCTCGTCGATTCTTACAAGCCCTTCCACTTAATTCTTGAATATAGTTAAATCGCCGAATACTTCAAGGATGGCATTATTCACGCAAATAAAATGAAATTGTATGAACGTTAAAGGTGACGAAAAATGGTAAGAGCATAAAAGACAGAATGATTTTTATTCGAACTAGATTGGACGTCCATATTCACGTCAGTTAAATCATATTATTTTCCAGGATTCCATTAACTAACTATTATAAAAATGTTACATCATGTTCTGCTCTACTTCATATAGGACACTCAAAAAATCTTTATCAAGAACATTTTTTTTTCAGAAGAAAATGGTATAGAAAGTGGGCAGAGGCTGTCATGTCAATTCTCAGACGTATCTTATAAGATGAGGGGTGGAGTGTCGAACTGGAACCGAACCGAGCCGAAAACCGAGCCGAACTGTTAAATCAAATCAAACCGGAACCGAACAACCGAACCGAAATCGTCACCGCCTTCTTAAAACCGAAACGGTACTGAACCGGAAAAGAAAATCGAACGGTAACCGGCTCAAAACAATTCAGCATTTTTTTTTTTTAATTTTACGAATTGAATATTTGAGAATACCAAAAATTGAATGCGGTATTTCCATATCTCGGAAAATCGTCATACACAGCACTGCAATGAACAAGAAATAGAGGGATTTTGTGAGGAATTTATATAAGCATTCCAATGATTTATGTGACGTCACCTGTGACGTGATATTATGCGATGTTGTTACGTGACGTCCCGTCGTCAAGTCGTCCCATAGCGTTACGCTATGCATCACTTGACCCCCTTACTTTACACCCAACATTACTAGATCCATTAGCGTTTTGACACCGAGACATCTCGTGGCACCACAAAATCGCAACGTGTGTCAAGAGTTGCCTTCACGTACTCGATTGTCGCGCGCCCGGGAACTCGACAGGGGCCCATGACAGTTACAGTATAGTTAAACATGCGAGTAGTGGGTTGTGTTCAATCCAAAATGGGAATAGTCAAACTCGAATAAAAAATTGTGCAGCTCAGCCGTTGCCGAACGTTCTGTCATTTCCAACGCGTGGCTATGATGGACATTGACGGTATATAATCAGCACCAGATCACGTGACCGCTTGATCTATTTGCAAGTTAAAGGGGAACTGATTTTTTTTTACTCAAATGCACTAAGTGCTTTGTGGAGCGAAGCCGGTGTTGTCTATATCAGCGAATAAAATTCGGCAGAGACACTGAAGACTGCCTTACGTCTAGTAATGCTTTCGCATTCGTACGCGCAGCGCATTCCTACAAGCAGGGCGCCACGTCTTCCAATCGCACACGGCGCTGCGGCGGGGACATCACGCTCCTCCACTGCGCAGACGTGGCGAACCCTGCCGGCTTCACGACGGCTACCGTGACGAAGCATTGCGTTGCTGAGCTTTTCTTTGTGTTTTGTTTCTGAGGCGTGTCCGCTTTGACCTTGACCGCACCCGTCGGCTTCCGCGACGAGGCATCCGCGTTGCTATTCTTTTCTTTTTTTTCATCGGGAATGGGAATTTAGGCGTCGTTTTTCTGCTACAGACAGTTAGAGACAACGCCGGCTCCGCTCCATGGTACAGTTAATGCTTTCGCATTAATACGGAACCTAAATTCCGTGTGTAGCAGCAAAAAACGGCACCTAAGCTCCCATTGGCCGAAAGCACAGGAAATCAGATGTTTTGTCACGGAAGCCGGCGGGGCGCTCAAAATCAAAGCGGACGCGCCTCAGAAATAAAATACAAAGGAAAGCGCAGCAACGCAGATGCATCATCACGAAGCCGTGGAGCCGGCGGGGGTGCCGCGCCTGCGCAGTGGAGGAGCGCGATGTCACCGCCGGAGCGGCATGTGAAAAAGGAAGACGTGGCGTGTTGCTTGTGGGAATGTGAAAGCATTCCCACACGTAAACTGTCTTAAGTGTCTTCGCTTAATTTTTGCGATTGTTAATTTGTGGAGAGAAAAGCCAATGAGTCTTCTTTAAGTTCTCAACTTCAAGGGTTAATACTGAGCAGAATATTGACTGCTACTACAAAGACCGCTGCTGCGGGAACGCCGGAACGGGTGGCCTTCGATACCTGCCGCGCTACCACGAGGCTGATAAACAGCTTACTGGAGAGGGGGCAGGCGGGAAAGGGGTACTGCGGGGATGTGCACATCGGAGCGAACACACTCTCCAGCAGCCCCGTCTCCATTGCACTGTTTTATCGGCCTCGAGCTAGCGCAGCATGTATCAAAGACCACGCGCCGCCGTTCCCGCTCATGCGTAGCACCGAGGGACCTAACTATGGCTCTTTTACTTCTGAATTGCTACAGAAACCTGTCACCAAGTAGAAAATATTGGAATGACTAAATGAGACATATTAACTGGACCGGACATAATGTAGAACTACATGTCTGTACAAACGGGTGGGGCGGGGGTGCATAAAAATAAAGACCCGGTCCCCTCCAAGGGGCAGCCGACGTTTCGCTGAAAGACTTAAGAAAAAAACTGAAAAGCTAAGCCCATTAGCGAGACGTTGGCAGGCGCTCTGAGTTCCACTGTCACAGGCCTCAGGTGGTTCGTTCTCAGGTCCTTGCTACGAGCTCCGAGCACTTTCATATTTTGCTAAAACTCCCCAGCCTTTTTCGTGCCAAATCACAGTCAACGGTGATTTCCCAATAAACTGGGGAAGAACAAGAAAAAAAGAAGGGGGGGGGCGGCAGTAGTTTTAGAGACATAATGCGGGTAAAAAGATTTTTGGCGCCGCATCTACAGAGTGCGCCCCCCCCCCTTTCCCGTCAAACAAAATTCTGTGGTTTGTTTCACCGCAAAAATAAACGACTAATCATCAGCGGTCGTCCTCTACCCAAATATAGCGATAGCGGTCCGAACTAGATATCAAAGTTTCAGAACTAACCGTCACCTAATTAAAAAATGTTGCCATGCTAATTTAGAAATAGGTGGGAGTAGTAAATTAGCATGGCAATTTAAAAAAATGCCATGCTAACTTAGAAATAGGTGGGAGTAGCTTCCACTTAACTCTTAACCTCTCATATTTTACGCCGCCTTCACAGTGGCTACTCAACCGCATCCGTAAAGCAGTTGAGAACGCGGTTGCAAAAAGATGCAATACAAATTCACGTGGAGTTTAGATTGAAAACGAGCCGATCCGCTTCGCGGCTGTGATTTGAACGCCAGTGTGAATGTAGATTTATAGTTTCTAGATTGCTGTGTCTAGGTAGAAAAACAGTTTTCTGCTTTCCATCCGTTACATTCGAAGTGCAGTCTACAACCGATAAAAAAACGACTTATTTTACTGCAAAAGTAGTTTCTTTTGCAAAGAAAAAATAACGAATATGTAATTTATGACAACGGTTTGAACCGGTTTAAACCGTTATTTCTGCTTTCCAGAGGTGAACCGGAACTGAACCAAAAGCCGTGAACCTGAACCCGAAGCGAACCGATAAAAATGTCGGTTCTGTGCTCAGATGAGTCTCTTACAGAGAAACTCGTATGTCTAAAGAAGAGAGCACAGAAGAAGACCAGGCACGACAACTAGAGAACTTATAGAAAGAGCGAAATAGAAAACCGAGAAAAGACTAGACACTGGAGCTTCAGTGTGGATGTCCACCGGGCTCTTCGAAAGGATCAAACTTTCTTGTTTTTTGTAGTTTTTTTCGGACGCAGATAAGGATGATGGATAGAGTACGTTGCAGCTCGAAATGTTGCAGGCTCTGTCTGAACGCGTGTCGCTCCGTGTCACACCTGACAACAGAAAGAGATCCAGACTTTGAGAGAAATAGAATCTCAGACCATGCACCGACATGAAGAGAGCTGGAGAGTGTATCTCAAATTTGTGTTATAAAAGGATCACGTGGAAACGTAAGAATAGAAGATGACATTAGAAAACTGCATTGCATGTTTATCAAAGGATTTACCCTAATTGTATAGTATACAAAATGTAGACTAGGATTGTACGTATTCTTGCTTGAGACAGTTGTATGTCGCGAAACCAGCCATACTTCTCGGTGAATACGCAGCGCTCTATGGTGTCCCATGTGAAATCAATAATCCAAAACACCACGCCATCGGAATCATCGTTTCAATTAAAGACTACCTCTGTGTTATCTACCTGTGTGTATTTCTACAAAGTTCAGGTGGCGTTTGCATGTAACCTAATAAGAAGAGCTCTTATTATAATTCTACATTTTATTTGAAGGACCGGGAGAGCTGCCTGACTTCTTTTGGCAACGACGGAATGCCCAGGTGAGTTCTGTTTATTTTGGGAAGCTTCTCAATTACATTATGAAATCGCACGTGACGAGCAACATGATTTTGGGATGCAAGCAAGGTGCAAGCGCGATTGTGAATTTCAGTTGTTAATAATTTAAAACCAAAAGCTCTCCCGAATTGATCTTTAGATTAGATCTGGATAGAGCGAAAGCTGTCTCAACTAATGCTATGAAGTGGCCTTTACTTTGGGGGTGAGGGGGGTTTGGAGTAAATGATTTGGATAGTTTCTCTGTATATCGCTCAATATTTCTATTCCACTTATATTAAGGCTTTTGGAAGTTATAAGTAATTTATTTTAACATTTGAACTTTCTTATGTTTACTTGATATCCTATTTCATCTGTGCTCCTCGAAATCACTACTGTGTCTGGTGCTCAATCATTTCTCGACCCGTGGTTTCTTTTATTTGTGAAAAGTGTTGAGTTTTTAGTAAACTCTCTTTCAAGATTTTGGACTTGGTGGATCATCCGTTATTTATAAAAAAGTTTAGATCTTACGGCATGCATCCTCAGCTTTGTACAGTGTTTATGAATTACTTGTCTAATCGCCATTTTCTTCCGTATTCTTGGACGGTACTGCCTGGCCTTATGCTTCGCATTCGGGTGTGCCGCAGGGGTCCATACTTGAACCAAAGCTTTTCAATATTTTCAGGAATGACCTAAACACATGTTTTAAGCATTGGGGCTTATTGAAATATGCAGATGAAATTAAACTGTTAGGTAGAACTCAACTATAATGAACTGTGACATTGTGATCAACGATGTTAAATCAGCGCATGATTGGTGTTGCAAAAGAACGTTGACACTATTCTTTTTTTTTTTTGAAACTGAAGTTATACCTTGAGCTTAGAAGTTTGGTCTTATACATTTTTGTTATCAGCTTGTGAATGTTGCGCTCCACAGGGTTCACTGCACGCGTGCTTATTGAAGCTATAGAGAGTGTTTTGTTTTAGGCTTTAAAGATTGGTTTTAAGAATAGCTTAAATGCTACACAAATTCGGTCTGTACAGGTCAGTTATGCAACCAAAAGTGGATAATATAATGGAGTGGTCCCCCACAATAAGTAAATCAATTAGCGAATATATGACAATTGCTTTTGATTTCGTGAAACCTAAACGTATGGTTTCAATTAGGAACTTGGTGAGCGTCATCGAAAACCACTAAATGAGTAAGTTTTAAAACGATGACACGTGGGAAGCATGGTAGTGCGCTGAAGTTGCCACTTGTGAAAGAGGCGCAAAGCTGGGAATTCGAAAACGCAGGGGATAAGAGAAAGATACCGCGTAGGCCCGTTCTCGCACCCGGTGCTTTGCGCCTGGTTCCAGAGGCGTAGCCAGGTGAAGGGGGCTTATCGGTAGGGTTAGGATGTTTCGGTTTAAACTGATAAAAACCGATAAAAGTACGCCGAATTCATTTTCGGGAATTCGGTTTTAACCGAAAAAGGTCAGTTTTTAGGTTCGGCATTTTCGATTTACACCGATAAAAATCGCTAAAAGTACGTCGAATCAATTTTCTAAAATTCAATTTTAACCGGAAAAGGTCACTATAACCATATAGTCGTACCGCAAAGCCGTAGCGAAAAAGTGGAACGACAGTGTCTGTTGAAACGTGAATGCTTGTATAGGATACATGGATGCCATCACGACGTTTTGGTTGAATGTACGCAGCATCGATCAGACCGTGAAATCCGAAATGCCCCATGACTTCGCCATGTACGAGCGTGTTTTCAAACTCGTTGTAAGAAAAACTGACTTGATGCAAGATTTGCATGTTGTGTTGTGCTTCAAAACATCGCACCGTGTCTTTTTGGTGGTCACAATTGGTTGATTGGCCGATTTCGGCTCAGGCAGCGCTTCATCTCCTCAGCCTGCCATTGTCCAGTGTTAGCGTTCAGAGGGCATTCTCGAAGCTCAGGGTCATAGTAACAAGAAAGAAAGAGTGCGGATCACCGAGGAGAACCTGGGAAAGTACATGTGCGTGTACAATAATAATATCACGTAATCCTGATATACAGAAGGTGAAGTTCCATGTTTTTTGGGCATAGGCTTTTTTTTTTATTTATTCTTTTACAGTTGCACACATTTGCCAAAAAAGTGTCCATTTCTTTTGCAATGTATATGTGCCGCTATTCTTTGAGTGATCACAAATATCAGAGCTACAAGGGTCATCTGATCCGGTGTTCGTTGGTGTTTATTTTATATTCGCCGAAAAAAGCCGATAAACTTTAGTGGGCATAAATATACGTAAAAAAAACGAAAATTGAATTCGAAAATAAACACCGAAAAAGTACGCCGAATTAAAAAAAAATAGAAACCAAAAACGGGGAACCCTATTTATAGGTCTTGAACCCCCCCCCCTCCCCCCCCACCCTTCCCCCACCACCAAAAACAAAAACAAAAACCAAAAAAATCCAGCCGACCCTATAATATACACATACATTTTGATCTCCCCTCCCCTCTCCGCACCCAAGTAATGGCTATTCCGGCCACCTCAGCCCTACCCCCCCCCCCCCCCGAAAAAATTCCTGGCTACGCCACTGCCTGTCACTCGAGTGGTGACTTTAACACACGACCGTTCTGCCCGTGCGCTCCAACTATTTGTAAGATTGATTGGTTTAGTAGTTTTTAATGACGCTCAGCAGTCAGCAACGTCTCTAACAAAGGGTGTATTATTACACCCTTTGTCCCTATAATACACCCCAGAACTTCAGTTCGACGTACAGCACACTGACGACGATCTCACGGTACTAACTTTTAGGACAGGCTTGATAGCCGTGTGGTAGAAGCTCTAGAAAATAGATAATGTACGCGTTACTAACTAAAAAATATATATATATAGTCGGAGTTTCCTTGGCCCTACTGCGAACCCTCAGTGCTTTCTTTCTGTGGTCTTTGATAAGTACTTTAGCTATTCAAAAAAGTTATATCTAGGGCTCCGTGTTTTCGAAGTTTATTTTTCCTGGAATTCGGAGGGTGTTTTTCGGGTTTATTTTTTTAGCAAAAACACGGTGTTTATCGGAGTTTGTTTTTCATAACTCCCCAATTCTCAGAAATTCGGAGATTAATTTCGCAGTGTTTCCTACTCAAAAATAAAAAAAATAATAACCGGATGCAAACGTATGCCAGATAAAAAATAAAACGCGCTTGTATCAATTAAGATTTCTTCAGTTGAATTTGGCGTTGGTGTCATTGGCAATACTAATTTGTCCCACGGCAAAAGTCACACACAAGTGTGGCTTCGATAAACATCGATATCTTAAAATCAATAAACTGCGGAGGTAGCCCCAAGGAAGCTTGTAGTCATCCCATCAATCTATCCCCCGGCCGCGCGAGGTGGAGTGGTTAAGGATGTAATAGAGAAGTTTCAACTGCCCCGCTTCCCCATTTTATACAACCTCTATGGTGCATAGCTTTCGCTGTTACCCCCAGAAACATACCCTCTCCTTTTAACCTAAATCCCATGGCCCAAACTGGAAACCAAAAGAGTGGCTTCTGTCGTGACACGAATGGTACGACGACCTGTTTCCCTGGACCAACCTTGACGAAAAAAGCCGTAAGACCCCCTTCTGACAACGGTCCGAGGCTTGAAAGATAATTGTGGTTTCATTTTCCCAGGACCATATAGATACTGCGCTGCTCAAATTGTAAAAAAATAAAAAATAAAAAAATTGTTGTGTGTGTGTGTGTGGGGGGGGGGGTGGCAGGGGCACATAACAATTCGGAGTTTTTCGGGTAAATCCGACTTGACAAAATTTTTTCGGCGGGTGTTTTTTGGAGTTTTTCAGATTTATCTGAAGAGACGGTGCCCTACTTATATCGCACGGTTACAAAAGCCCTCGTAAAATATCGGGCCGTCTGTTCGACTATAGTGCGCTGTACGCCGAACTAAAATTTTGGAGTGCGTTACATGGGACAAAAGGGTGAAAGCTGATACCTTTTTTTGAGTGAAGCTTACAATTGAAGCCATATAGAAACCATATAAAAGCATGTTAATTCATATTAAGAAACAAGTAAAAAGTAAATTAACACATCTCAGCTAATTAAATAACTTATCGCGATGATCAATCCCCTTATTGTGTCCCCCTGACAGTATAAATCTGATGCACAGACAGCAATTCTATAGCTTTGACGGATTAAGAAAAAAAACCTGTCTGTAATGCCTACAAGAACGCCCTAAATAGACTCAATATTTTTAAGTAGATATTATTACTATATATTATGAACATAAAAAAGCAAGCGCGCACTTACTTCCTTAAGGTAATAAAACTAATAATAGTGTTGTTTTATTATATTTTTGTATTATTGCGCTTTGTATATGCAGGGAAACCGGTCCGATTCAGACTTGCTACTGGAGCTTTTTGCCCGGTGTCCTCGGTGGCAGTTTTTTCTAATAAAGTTCAAATTTAGAAGTTTAATTTTTTTGCTTCCTCGTTTCCTATCCTGGGTGTTACTTCTAGAATTGCACGAAATGTTTCCTCGTGAACACGCATGTTACGATTCTACCTTACGTTAATAATGTACAATCGGGTCGAGTTTTCCTTGTCTGGAACTGCATTGAACGTTTGAGTCAAGTAAGGATAGGAAGTGAGCGTGTCTCCTTTATTAGTATCTATGATTGTTTTATTGGTATGAACAATTATTAGGAATATAAAATATTTTCAGAATTATAAAATTGGCATATTTTGAGTAGAAGAAGACGTTAACGAGACCTAATATTTATTTATGTATGCCTTCGTGGATTCATCGACTGCCTTGATCCCAGGGCCTCTATTCATGTTGATGTTCTAACTCGAGTTTTGCGAGTTTTTCCGAATTTCATTGTTGTCAGATAAGCCTAATTCGCCTCATGACCCTCATACAACACTTGTGAAACATCCTCGGTGCAGCGGATATTGGCTTTTTTCACTAAAATTGTATAGCCTTTTGTTTCGCCTATATGTTTTCTGACTGTATGTGAGTCACCACCAATATATACGCTATTATTGAGCGCATAAGATAATCAAACAAATGAGTGAATGAAAATGCCTCAAAATACGTACTTCCCGTTAAAACTAAGAAAATAGTTTTTATATATATATATTTTTAATTATAAGAGCAATGGGCATTCTGTAAATGTCATTTTGAATTATTAATATAATAAATCTTTTATCTCTTCACCTTCTTTTAAGTTCTGTAAATAACTCCTGTTGATCATAGAGTGTAAATAGAAGACCATTCACGAATACTTTCGCCCGGACATTATAACGTTTTGTTAGTGTTCTAATACTTTCAGCATGTGCTGAAACCTTAAAGGGGAACTCCGACGATTTTTGGTAGACTTCGATTCGGCTGGAAATTTGCAGACCCCACCAATAACCCTTTCTCAACTGATAACCAAAATTTTTATAAAAATAAAACATTTCCGTGAAGTTATTGTATTTTCAAGTTACGCCGGCTGCGAGGGTTCCAGGAGGCGACTCTCTACTGGCAACAATGAAAAATCCCTGATTTTCCCTACCCGCTTACGTCACGGGTGGGTAGGCGGACGAGCCACTCGGGCAGCCGCAAAGTGGCTTTCCGGGCGCCAGCGATCGATATTATTTATTCGCAGCTTCAAGGTTGGAAGTTCCTTTGCAATGGGTAGCAATCTATGCTCCGCGATAGATTGTAGAAACAGTGCCGGGAAAAAGTTTCTTTTTTACCCGTGTTTTCGTGGGAGAAAAAAAAAGCGTTTCCCGGCAGCCATGGAGGCCAGCCACGTCAAGGTGCTTTTGCGCAAGCTGTGCCGAGAGAACTAGTGTCACGTGAAATATTTCCACTTTTGCTCGGAATACTTTATAGCCGCGTGCTGCGAGTTCAGTATCCTTCAGCAGCTGGAACAGTTTCAAGAGCGGCAAGCGCAAACTCAATCCGGCTGTGACGACTACTACATACGTCCAAAGAGGAGCGCCAATAAAATCGATAAAAATAGTACACACTAGAGCAGTATAGTCGACATTTTCCACAGTCACATTTGTTATTCACAATTGGTTCAGTGATATTTTTTATTATTTTTTTATAAACATTATTTCTGTTTCGGAAGTCGAATATCTAGCTAGGGCTACTTTCGGGGTTCCACTCACGCGGCCGATATGTTGAAGACGAGAAGTGAAACATCTAAACAAACTTCAAGTATGAATTTAGACATGACTTTCGGCATGTTGCTATTCCTCTCTGCTATTACAGAGGTTTATGGAGCAGGTGCTCAGCTCCATTAATATACGATAGATTTTTTGCCTGGTTTGTCAAAAGCTTGGCGTGCAACATTCTATGTTGAAGTAGTGATGAAAACGTCTTTAATTTATTCTATTCCGGAGAAATTTTATATAGGGCTGAAAAGTTTTCTTTTTTTAAACACTGAAACTCTTAATGGTGTTGAGGGGAGGCATGATAATTGACAGCAATAAAAACTGTGCTAAACAAACACATAATTAAAAAAAAATATATATAGAATTACCTCTTTCCTATGTGCTCTCGTGGATGGGTGTTTGGACGCGTTGCATTCTAATCCAAAAGTAAAAAAAAAATACGGGTACACATTTTTGTAGTAACGTTTCGTTAACTTGTTTTGAATTAAAATTTTTATGATGTCTTTCTCTACCTTACGGACTATTGTATCTTCAGGCAAATATTCTTTATTTAAAGATGAACAGTGTATTTGTGTATTTTATACGGAATCCATTGCACCCTGATGCTCGGCTTGGTGGTTGCGGAGTTCTTTAAATTGTCATTTTAACACGATCTTCATGACCAGTAACCTGCCTTCTGATCTACACGAATGCAGTTCATTCCATTCTATACACTTCACTGTTTACAAGAATCACAGTCTACATGTGTTAGGTCCCAGCCCAGACACGCACATGTTCGTCGCGTTGGAAGACGAGCATTGTACGCTCCAGACGCACGAACGCTCAAAATGGCATCGATCAGAAGCGCTTTTCAGAAATGGTCTATAGGTCTGTAGCTAAATTATTAAGCACCAAGGAGCATATTCATGCCACAAAAGTAGTTACACGTGGTGGCGCCTGCAACAGTAACTTTTCTAAAGAAAATCTAAAATAAATGGCACGTTCCTTCAGGTTATAAAAGCGTGTGGGGCAACTGTACCAACATTCCGAGCATTTTCCATGGTGCTTTGGCAATTTTTGAAAAAATATTTTGCGTAACTCTTTTACCTTTTTTCGCCAACCAACTTCTAATAAAAAGAGAACGGATTTACTAGCGATATCACAAAACTAGCGAGCCGCGGCTTGAGCGTACCGAGTTGCAAAAACGGTTTTATCAAAATTCTACATGCTCCATTTTTTTTTTTTTTACTTTTGTAGTGTTTAGCACGTAGGCCAAGGTCATACTTTGTGCAAATATAGATAATTATCAACTTCAAAAAGCACGAACGCCCAGGTTTTCTTGCTGTTAGACGCGAGAAAGGCGGGCGCGAGCGTACGCCGATTGCCGGCCGCGCGCCTCGCTGCACACAAGCGACGTCACGCTTGGGCGGCGGGGAGAACTGGGGAAAAACTGGGGAGAACGATGTTTCGGTTTCAGCAGCAAATATAATATCAGTTTTTTTTTAATTAACTAGAGTGAATCTGGGAGAACGAGATAGCATTTGGGAATCAGGAAGTCATCCGCATTCAAATTATGCCTTTGAATTATGCAGCTTGAAAGATCGGCGGAGCTCCCCACCTCAGACGGAAGCTAGGAGGGCGTCGAAAAAGCTCAAGTGTCCTACTTGTTTTCTCAAGACTTTCACTAAAAACGTTCCTGTCTTTGAAAAGAACAAAACAAAACAAGAATAAGAATAAGCAGGCAAAGAAGCAGGAAAAGAACGTTTCACGTTAAAAAAAGCCCTCCTTTTGTTTTAAGATAAATTCGACGGAACGTAACTCCACCTCAGTAAGAACTGAGAACTATTGTTTTATGGATAAATAATGCTTTGTTCTCGCGCTAGGCATTTTGAGCATTCATCTTTCGTATGTGTGGCACTAGCGATCACGATCCTCAACTTTATTCTAAACTTGAACTATAAACCTCTCTCCCCCTTTCCTCTTTTCCCCTCCTCCCTATCTGCAAAGCGGATGTTCGTGACTGTGTTGTCTAATAACAGCAGTTGTGTCGTGCTTGCTTCCACCAGCTTATGCGATATTCACGATGTGCTGCAGGCACCGTTCGTGCAGCGCCCTCAACATGTCATGCGGAAGTCGTGTTTCTGTCAGGAAGTAGGGCACAGCACAAAGCCTTAGTCCTACTTAATGTGAGATCTCGGCAAGCCAATCTTACTTGGAGTATGCGACAGACAACGCCATCGCTTAAGCCAATATCAAGGCTCGTCGTCAGCTATGGCTCGAAAGCTGTTTGCAAGTATTATGGGGAGCTCGTCGATTAAAATGATGCGGAGGCAACCTCTATCTCTAAAGGTTTATAATACATGGAAGGTAGCACTTAAGGAACTATGGTTTGAATTGGTTAAGAAGACGTTAAACAGCCCTTTGGAAGAGTGAACACAAACTTGTTCCGTTTTTTTTTTCGCTAAATTTCGCGGTAAAGTTGAGGTCGCCTGACATGACATCACGTGACATCATGCTATCACGTGCCATCCCGACTAGACGCCGTGATGTCCCGGCACGATTACGTCATTTTACAGCTAAATTTAGAAAATAAATTGACGTCACCCGGTTTCATGACACACAACGTGCGTCACGCCGTCATGTTGTGCAGTCGAGGGACACGAGCATGTCACGTGACATTAATTACCTGGCTATATTTCCTGGGGAAGTGCACAACCGGAACAAGTTCTTGGTTGAAAAACTTCTACTAAAACGCACTGGCCGCGCTTTAAAAAAGCGTGCATCGTGTGAACAAGCATAGGATGGAGGATATAACTTGTGTCTTTGAGTTGGCTTTTTCCAATTCAAAATGCTGGAATATTATGCCAGCTATAATTTTGACTATAAAATATGCAAAAAAACGAAAACAAATGAACACATTTTAGTCAATTAAAAAGGTAAACTGAAGCGGTTATTTATTTAGAAAAAACACCTGAATCGTCTTCGTCTTCATTTGGCTTCCAAAATCAGGAATATCAATATTATCTTTCAATTTGGTGCAGGAGGTTGCAGAAATTAATATTTTAAAGTGCCGCTGAAGCCGCTCCTTTCAGAGGCGTGGCGTTATACTAGAAGTTTTGGGAACATCTGCTCTCGAGCATCTTCAGCACCTGTCAAATGTGTGCACGTGCACTCTTGTTATATTCATAAAGGTCAGAAAGAAATGTAATTTGCGGAAAAATATACCTGGCAAGCTTGCAATTGCACGCGCTGCCCACACGAGCGACACGCGCTTGGCGGCTCAAAGATTCGAGTATGACGTCACGACTGGTCGGAGGTTTTTCGTGTTTTCTTTCGTTTAGTATGATCCTCAGGGAGAACGAACGTGATATTCAGATTCACTGGATAAGAATACATCAGAATTTACCTCTATCTTGTGTTTTTCAAGAAGTGTTTCAGCTTCTCTTTATCCAAATTATGCTCGATGATTATCCCCAATTATTGTTTCCCCTGATCGTAAAAGTCAAATGCAAAGGCCCCATTTCTGTGTCTTTGACGGCTCTAAAAAAACTGTCTGTAAAGCCTGGGAAACTACACTACATATTGTCTCATCTGTCTTTTAATGTACACATTAATAATAAACGTGAATAAAACAGAACGAACAATGTACGATTATAATATTTATGTGGTAGTATTGTTATTTTATTTTATTTTGTTTTGTGTTATGTATACACACGAACATCGGTCCTACTCACGCTTCCTACTGGAAGCATTTGTTCAGTGGCGTCGGCACAATCTTGTTTTAATAAAGTTTAAATTCCAAAGTTCAATATCGTTGCGGCCTTTTTTGCCTATGCTGGCTGTTATTCCTAGAACGGCGCGAAAAGTTTGCACGTGAACATGCAAGTTAGGATTATAATTTTCGTACATACCGTCTAATCTAGGTCATATGTTCCTCTTTTGTCTAGAGCTGTATTGTGCGTATGAGTCAAGTAACAATATAAAAAACCTAAAATCGTGTATTTCTGATTTTATATGATTGTCATATTGGGATTACAGTTTATTATCAATGTAGGATACCTTTAGAATTCTACGATTTCCCTATTTTGCTTGAAGAAGGCGATATATACCAAGACTCAATATTTAAAATAAATTCCTTCGTTGATGAATCTACTGACCCGATTTCAGCTTCTCAATTTATGTTCACGTTCCAAGGCGAGTTTTGCGAATTTCTCCAATTTTTGATTATGTAATCAACTTAATTCGCCCCATGACCCGCATGCAACATTTGTTTATCAACCTCAGCTGCACCGGATATGGCATTTTTAACTCGATTTTTCTAGCATTTGTTTTCGACCAATTTGGAATATGACTGTGTGTTCGTCATTACGAAGGCAACAGCTGTTCATAAGCACAAACGATAAAAATAAATGAGTGAATAAAAATGCCGCAAATTTCCGACTTCACGAATACGTCAATTTAACGCTGAAAAATATTCTAAAACTGGTTTTGCTAATAAAAAAAAACACGTGTTAACCTTTTTTTCCTAAATTATAATAGCAATTGGCATTCCTGTGAATGTCCATTTAAATGATTAAAATCATCCATATTTTATCTTTTTACCTTTCTTTAGTTTCTACTGTAAACAACTCCTGTTTTTCACGGAGTGTTTAGAAACTATTTATAGCGCTCACGAATACTTTCGCCCGGAATTTAGAACTTTTTGTAAGTGTTTAACTACTTTCTATATGTGTACTGAACCCTAAGCAGCAAATAATCCCAAGCTAGAAACTAGGTGGGCGTCGGAAGAGCTCAATTCTCCTAGTTGTTTTCCCAAGACTCTCTCTAGGAACATTCCTTTGCTTGATAAGGATAGAAACGAAAACAAAACAAAAAAGAGAATAAGCACGCAAAGAAGCAAATGAAAATACGTAACAGCTGTTTGGTGCAGCGACGTGTCAAATGTGATAGCGCATCCCTCTGTCGGTCGATATTACTTGGACACAAAATGAGAGTCGAAGAAACGCCGCTGCCGTGTCCATTCTTGGAAGGCGTCTTCCTCTGTCAAATCCAGAGTTCCTCGTGATATTGTACGAAATAAAATTTCCATGCTGAGGCTTTTCTTTTTATAGTTGAACGCGTACACCGCTACACATTTGATATTATTGTTGCAGTAGTGTCAATCTCTTTCATGTGTAACGACAAAAAGTAGATATTCGAGGTCAGAAAAGCGACGTTTTCGACACCTTATCGACAATTCATATGAGTGTTACGCCCAACATACAGCATATGAGTGGGAAAGACTTGAAACAATAAATGTTAAGGAATAGTCACTAAACTGCATCCGCAACAACGCTGTGACAGATGACGTAAACAGCTCTCCCGAGAGCGCCTCTGGGTATGTGGGGCTCCTTTGTAGTAGCCCATATTATTTTACAGTTTTTTGTTTCGATTATGTACCGTCAGCTGAAGCTATTGGTGCATGCTCTCAGCCCCGTCTCGGTTCTGGGTGTATATTTTCGTGTGAAGATGGAACAGTAATAGATTGAGGTTTCATGGCGCAAAAGTGTCGAGGTCTATGATGCGCCAACAAATAAAACTATTGCATAAGAGGGCTTATAAGAAGAAAGAGCTTTAGTAGCTGGTAATTTATGGAGTAACGAACATAATTAATGCATAACATATGACAAGAAACTTACAGTATAAACAAGGCTATTATTCGCGTAAAAGAGCAATACTTTCTAAAAAATTAAAAAACTTAGGTGGGTGAGAGCAGTAGCTCATTACAAAGTACCACACTTAGGAGTAAAGGGACATGGTCTTTGTTGAGCTGGGAGAAGTAGTGGCGTCGTTTATTATCATAAGCAGGACGTTCGAGGTTATGAAAGATACACACAAGTTCTTGGCTATGTTAGCAGTCAGTGGGACCTTCCCCACGTAAGAGGTGTCCATGCGTGAGACGCGTGTGCCCAATGGGTAGACGACAGAGAACTACCTCATGAAACCTGTCTCAGTACCTTTCACCCTCCCATTCTCTGAGAAAAAGCTTTATCATGTACAGTTTGTTTGCCACATGTAAGCTCCATTCTGATTCCCACTGAGTTTTAACATGATATCGGATTAGGGCATAGTAATCTCTGAATGGGATGCTGCTAATGTCTACAGCACGGGTGCCACAAGTGCTCGCAGCACGATCTTTTTTCCTTGGATTCTGACATGGCTCGTAGTGTACCCAGCAGAATAGAAGATTACACCCTTTTCTAGTCGCTAGCTAGTATTTTGTTATCAGTAAAATAATAAAGGCATTTTTGGGGGTTCTAAGTCACGTTAGAGCTCGAAAAGGCACTCAGCGAGTCTCTATATATAACTGAACGGGAGTTAATTGTTTGGATGATATGGTCTACAGCAAGCAGAAGTTCGTGCAGTTCAGCAGTGAAAACAGTCGCGGACGAATTTAGCTTACGAACACTTCTTGCCGAAGGGCCGATCATGGCACAGCTAGCAAATGATTCGATTTTTGTGCCGTCTGTGTAGTACTACACAGACGGCACTGAACGGGAATAAAAATCATGCTCCTGGACTAGTTCGACAAATGTTTGTCGCATAACCTCAGTTGGCGATTCTTTCTTATTAAACTTCGTTAGTGAAAAATCACGACATATGCAGTTAAAATCCCATGGTGCCTCCGTCTTTGCAACTGTAGCCTCCGGGAGCTTACCGTCTATCCCAACGGACTCTTCCCTTTCCTATTTCTCATCGCGAATTGAGAAATAATTCAATTTCAAGGCTAGTCTTCGAATGTCGTCTGATATTTTGTGCCCTCCACAGCTAGGGGATTGGTCGCTCCAGGAGCGATCCGGATTCTTCTGAGCCGCTCTTTTTAAAGAGCGAGTGAGCCGTGGCTCAGTAAAAGTGAGCGGCGGTTCTTTTGGGAGCCAGTTCTCTCTCGTTCAGTCAGCCGTACCGAGTCCCGAGTCAGAGCCGGGTCAGGGCATTGGGCATTGGCCGGGTCTTTTGCCAGGTGCGATTTGCACGCCATCTATTAGTAGTACAGGAAAGCAACTCCATTCCCTTCCTTCTGCCAAGTGCCATGACGACGAAAACAGCCTTTTTGTTGACAAAAGTGTCACCTTCCTGCTAGGGCTGTAACTGAATGGGGGTTTGGCGCTAGCGTCGACAAGGCCTCTGCGGAGCCTATAGGCAGCCATGCGGAGATCAACCCCTCATTGGTCCACGAGAGAGGAGCGGACTTCTCTCCGAAAGAACCACGGCTCACTCGTTCTTTAAAGGAGTGGCCCAAAAAGATCCGTCTTGCTCCTGAGCGACCCAGTCACCGAAGTGAGCCGGTGAGCCCTTCAAATGTGCCGGTTCATTTCAGTGAGCTGAGGCGTTCCGAGCCACTCAACTGAAGTGAGCCGTTTTGCCCATCTCTATCCACAGCCTCTCGGGCTGGACGCTGAGTGACTGATAGTATCCTTAACGAATATATAAATCCCAGGGAGACTCACCGTCTGTCAAGGGACAACTAATTTTTCTCAGCATAAAGACTGAGCACATGCGTCGTTCTGAAGGCTCTCATTGCCAAACAAAGTCCCTTATGATGGATGGGGTCCAGTGTCTTAGGAGCCAATTGCCTAGCAGATACATATACAAAGCTACCGTGGTCCAGACATGAGCGAATCCCGAAGAGATAAATTTGTAAGATATATGGATGATCCTTGTTGGACAGAACTTTTAGGAGGTTCAGTGATTTTTGGAATTTTATCTTCAGCTTCCTTATGTGAGATGTGAAGGACAGCTGGCGATCAAAAATAAAACCCAAAACCTCAATTTTTTTCATTATTTTTTTGCAGGGATTGGAGTTTGCTGCATACGTAAGCTAGCTTCTATGGAGATTCCCTTCCTCAGAAGAAGCAGACGGGCACTGCCTTGTCAGGAGAAAACCTAAAACCATTTCTCGTCAGCCCACTTCGGTTGTTGATTGTAATTTGAAGAATACGTTCACAGATGGGATTGCATGATGAGACTGAGATCTGCAGCTCGTCTACATAAACAGCGTATTGCCCAGATGGAGGTATAGAATATTGCACAGATGGAAGGATCCTGAGCTCAATCCCCACCCCTGCCTGTTTCGACCTGAATAAGCATCGTACCAGCGTGCGGTCGTGTATCACTACTGCGTGGTGAACGTTAAAGACCACAGGCTAGCGGCTGTACTGCACTGGCTAAATTGCTCACCTACAGCGAGCGGCTCGTCGCAACTTTGTAAAGGCTGACCTACTACACGCTTTATAAATATCCACACAACCCCAATTATTATTATGAAGGTATTGTTTGGACCATTTAGTTCATCTTGACTATAAAGAGAGGAATACTCAAGACACCGCCTTGCAGAACTCCAATCTCCTGAACAAATTCTCTGAAGAGAGCCGTGCCCAACTTATCAAAAAGGTTCGTTCAGAAAAATTGCTCTTCATGATAGGAAGCATCCTCCCACGTACCCGCACTTCATACAAGTCCCGAAGAATTCCATGGCGCCATGATGTATCATATGCCTTCTCCAATTTGGAAAAGACTGATAAGCAGTGTCGTTTATTAACAAATGCTTCACATGAATTGTAGTTTTAAGGCGCACCAAATGGTCAACTGTGTAACGGCAGGAAGAGAACCCCCATTGATGCTTACCTAAAATGTTTTGTTTTTCTAAAAGGTACATGAGCTTTTTTGTTACCCATGAGTTCGAATGCCTTGCTTAGGCAACTGGTAAAGGCGATTAAACGGTAGCTGGATGAAAAAAAAATTCTCCCGGGGTTTTAGAAGTGGCATGACTGTCGCTACCTTGCATGCCAGTGGGAACCTGCCTTCTTGCCAGACGCGATTGAAAAGGTACGGAATAAGGAATAGTCTAGAAGAATGAAGGCTGTGTAAGCATCCGGTAGTGTATATTATCACGTCCAGACGCTGAAGTGTAAGTTGAGCGAAGGGTCATTTTGAGTTCATGCTGCATGAGGGCTTGATTGTCATCCACACCACCACCACCTTCACTTCTCACGACGTGTACTTTCGCTCATTTTTTTATCTAAGAAATGCGCGGGATTAATTTACCAGTGTTATTCACGGCAGAAACTCACAAGACTGGGTGCCCGTTTAGGGCGGTCATCACTTAAAAGGACTCCTGGCAGCGGTAGGTAGGAGGCTTTCTCTGCAGACATATTTCGGAGTTGAATATGCTGGATTCTTTTCTTATGATAAACTGTGAAGAAATGGAGTTTCTGTGCACCGAAGACTTGAGTAGGGTAAGAAGATTTTCAATAGTTGAGGAAGATTCATCTTACTCTGTTCCACATGAACAACGCCTGATGGCTGTGGAAACATGCATCGAAAGGAACAGGGAGTTTCCATTCCGTGGTTCCACTGGAATAACTGTTGAAGGTGTGTTAGATGTCTGGAATTAGTATTTAAGGATATGTTGTTTGAATTGGTTAGAAGGCATTAAGCAATCATTTTGGATAGTGGACACGAACGATGTTATTTCATAATTTGCTGCTAGATTTGGAGGGAAAACTGAGGTCGCCTGAAACGACATCACCTGACCACGTGAAGTCACGTCACAAAACGTCGATTTCAACTAAACTAAACTAACAAATTGACGTCATGCAGACTGACATCACACTACGTGGTCACGTGACGTCACGTCACGCTGTCAAGTCGATCCGTCACATGATACGAGGATGTCACGTGACACTAATTATATCGCGATTTTTGGCGGGTAAGAGCACGAACGGAACAAGTCTTGGCTCAGAGAGTTTCGCTAAAAGACATCACACGTTTTAGAAACGCCTATCATTGCATGAACATTCGTAAGAGACAGGCAATAACATGCGTCCTTGAATTTGTTTCCCCCCCTCCAAAAAAAAAAATTGTTTGATTCAACCTCATGTTTTGATGTCGCCTTTGTATCTTGTACCTTTCAGAAGCACGTTCAACAATTACAGTACGTGCTTTTGAATGATAACTAAGATTACGAAGCTGAAACTTTCCGGCTCTACATGCGTCTCGCTGAACACCTTTAATGTAATTAAAAAAGACCAGTTGCAAAAAAAAGACTATACTGAGTGCTTAAACTCATGAATTAAATCAGTAGACGGGCTGCGAATTCCACTCTTCCTGTCGCCACCCAAGGCCCGTCCAACATCAGCCGCTCCTGGAAGGGAGGTCGTCATTCACTGGTGGAGCTTGGAGGCGCAGACTCCGCACTGATAGACTGCGCTCCGTCGAGAATTCAGGCCATTCACACAAAACGACCAGTTAACTCGTCATGCGTTCAAGTGCCCCGTCATTGTCTATTGCAATCAAATACAGTGTTTTTTTCCTCTAATTCGAACACACATATTAAAAGAAATTGAAGAAAATGAGTTATTAGACCCGAAGTAATGAAACTTGTCGCTATTATCACTACATGCCGAATAATTAGCTAGAACTTGTCAGTTAACATTTAAATAAGTAAAACAGATATATCGCTACAATTAGAAACTTGGTGAGCGTCATAAAAATCACTAAATTAATAAATTTTAGGCAAACTTAAAGCACTCGGTGTTCTAAATTTACCTTTCGTGCAACAGACTCGAAGCTGGCGAGGCAAAAGCGGTGATAATAATCTTATCTCCCGTCAGTATAAACTCAAATCTATTACAAACGTAATGCTTCAGTGTCATACGAGCTTCATGAATCGGGACAATCAGGCTGTAATGACCATCCACTTTTCTCAATGAAGACTTAGTCTTTACAAATCCTTGATACGACCGTTCTTTAGTGCTTCAATATTATTGAGTAAAGTTTCAATACAAAAAATCTTGGACAATTTGCGGGATGGAAAGCTGAGAAAATGACGACATCGATCGGCAAGGAATGTCCAGGGGTACAAGCTGCATGCGGTATTACTATAGTGCGCGCTCCCCGTTGCATCGGTTCGCCTCAACGCAAGCGCTATCAGATAAAAGCGGAATTCCCCAAACTGCAGTCGTAGAAAATTCCAGCCTTGAAATGCCATTGCTTCTAGTTAAAGAGGGACCAACAGAAATATTCTTCCGACTGGCGGAAAGTCCTCCTCGCCCTCTTTCTTTCCCTTTCTTTCTTGTATTGTAGCACGGCGAGGCGAGGGGAAAGGTCCCCTTTTAGCGCCGGCTTCTTCTGAGAGGATAAGCCGAGAAAATCCCCATTCTGAGCGACGGGCAATGGGTGTGACTGCAGCGACCTCGTGACCTACAGGTATCTTCAGCTCTATCGCGTAATCTGCCCTTTTTTTTTTTTCTTTTTGGCGCTCGCCAAGCTTAGCCCTTCGGGTGTAGGTTTTACGGAGCTGCAAGGCTGCGCCCTCGCGGTCACCGAATTTGAGCTGTCGAAGTTGTTTGATTTAGCCTGTGGCAAAGTAAACGCATACTTCGGAGATGCGATGCATCCCCGCACCCATTGAAGGAACGTTTCATAGATATTCTCGGTTGATCAAGGAGTTCAAAAGACATGCGCGAGATGGGGTGACTCGAATATTTAAGGATGACTTACATGTTCACACAACATTCCATCTTCAAAAAACGGCTTATCACGCTCAAACCTGACTCAAATCGGGATTGATGGAAAAGAAAACTATGTACCAGGTGCGGGCATCTCGTAGAAGGTTTCTATTTTTTAGCAGCGAGCACAAATGATTGTGTGCGTAATTCACACTAATGATGGCCAACGAATGTAGATGACATTTATATTTACACATCCCAACAACCACATGAGGTGACAAGGCAGCAATGGTGTGTGTCGATACTAAAATTTTTAGTGGATCGTTTTTAGCTCTTGGATAACCGTACCAATAAATAAACTATAACCTTTCTGTAAGCATTCTTTATTGAGTGCAGCTATCGAAGCATGTTGTGTTATAGTTCTACTCTGCTTAAATCTGTGCTGCCACTTTAAATTATTTTTGAAGCATTAAACATAAAAAAATTATCAAGGTTGTGGAAATTCGCGTACCGCCGCCGATACGCCGTTCCCCACGTGGTCCGTCAACAACCCGAGTCCAGCCTGGTTCTTTCACGGGAGCGGGATTCCGCTCCCCGTTTATTGGTACATAAAAACACAACTCTACAAAACACTCAATCTATACTACAAAGACACGCGACATTACTCAAATATTTACAAACGTACGTTAAGCCCAAAGCTAAAACACAAAGAGGTCCCCTAGGCCTCGTGTCCCGCTATTGCCCGAGAGCAGTTGCTTGCACTCGCCTTTCTTGAGCCCGGCCGGAACTAAGACTCTTGCCTCCCGGTTACCCGACAATATCGACCGATGGGCGAGGAGGTTTTCTCTCGCCCGCCATGGGGGCGTCTGCAGCGCCATCCAGTGGCTGAGAGAAAGCGGCCCGTCGGGAGCCGAATTCGAGATCCCGATCGACCCCGCGGCGACACGACCACGTGATCGTGTCTGAGGCGAGGCAACTAAATAGCTGCCCAGCGGCCAAGACGGCTAAATGGTTTGATAGGCGCCCTCGTGAATGCACGGTGCGCCACAAGGTAGCCCATTTCTTTAAACATGAAATGCATTTGTAATTTGGCATTGCAAACGCATGTTGGGTAAACTGCCACACGAGTTAGCACGGACAAACTATCGCTGGTCTTTCTAGTTATGTTTTCTTAGAAGTGATTCGTGGATGATGTTTGAAAACTGCTAATGCAAATATCTAGCTTAAGTGGCAGAGCTCAGTCCTAGACAATAGATGTTGCTGGGCAGAAATAATAAAAGCGCCGATATCGCGTTCGGGCTAACAGTGCCACGTAATGTGCGCATACCGCTACAATATCAGTGCAAGCATCATACGGCATTAGATTTATTACACAATTTGTTTTAATAAATGAAAGGTTTCAATAAATCGTCACAGCGCCTTGATTATCACAGCTGACAACGAGTCACACTCATTAACGGCTTTGGCTTGCTTTATCAAGTCATCAAAAGCAATCATCTCCGTGGTTTCAGAAAAAGTGAGATTCAGGCTTCGTCGGAGATTGCTACAGTTCACACGTATGCTTTTCAGTTCCATCTCGCATTCGCTTTTTGCTCAAATATACAGGTGCATCTGACTTATCGCTCACCTTGGCCTTCAGCGCGACTGTTAACAAGTTCTGAAACAGACAAAGCAAAAGTGATTTAATTAACTCAGGATTTTAGGTTGAGCGAAATATTTACGATGTTCGAGGTTCCCTCAGTCGTCTTTTGTATTAATTTCCCCCTCCCCTCACCACCACTTCCTTCCTCCAAATAAACAACGTAGATTATTTTATGAACCACCAGCAATAGAGCGTACTCGCAAAATGTCTATTTGGCGTAAGGAGCGCCTTCTTTTAATGTTCGTAGCAATGAACTGGTATTCTTACTGTGCGTGACACAGCTAGCACGAACACAATATTGACATTTTTACGCAAGGGCAATCCAGAATTTAGTGTATAAAAACAAAGTGATGCCTCGTAAGTTGGTGCCCAATGGAAGCACTCTTTACCGAATTCCTTGTATAAAAATAAATAAACTTTTCAACTACAAAAATAAAGTAACACCACTTTTTTTTTGGGGGGGGGAGGGGGCACTTAAATTTACTGATTTACTCCGTTACCGTTGATTGTGTAGCGGTATGCGTACATTACGCGACACTGTTAGTGCAAAACGACATCGGCGCTTTTGCTTTTTTCCAGCAATGTATGGGCTCGCACTAAAATCTACCGCTTAGGTTGGATACTCGCATTAACAGTTGCCTAAACATCTTCACTTCTAACAAGAAAAAAAGTGGGAAACACCGGCGATTTTTTGTTCGTGCTATAAGTGCGTGGCATAGGATACCCAAAATTTTGTTTTTTTTCACAATGTTAAATGCAATTTGTGTCACGTTAAAAGACAATTGTCTGCTTTTGCTTTAGTTTCTGTGAGACACCACAAATACTTCGAAGTGGCGGCGTGCTATGGCACCAATACAAGCAACGTTGAACCATAACACGACTCGCTAGACTCGCCAAAAAAGGGGTTTAATACTGTATTTTCCGCTCCATAGCCGCACTCGATAAAGAATGCTTACAGCGAGTCTAGCTTACATTCGTTGAGGTACGGACCAGTACGGTTATCGAAGTGGCTAAAAGCGATCCACTACAAAATTTCTAATATTGACATCCACCCTTGATGCACTCTCACCTCAGGTGGTTGTTGGAATGTGTAAATATGAATTTCATACATTTCTCTGGCCATCATGTTTTGCGAGTTACGCTCGCAACAGAGGCATTTTAGTAAATCATTTTCAAAGGTCCGCTACCAGTTCAGGCGCCTGCTTCAGAGAATGCATCGAAGTGGCAGTGCGAGCTCCCGCTAAATATAGCGTGGCCTGAAAACATAGTATGGTAAAGTTCTCCAATAATTTATGCTCGGTGCTAAAAACAGAGACTCTTCTACAAGATGCCCGCACCTGGTATATAGTTTTCTTTTTCATCGATCCCAATTTGCGGCAAGTTTGAGCGTGATAGGCCGTTTTTTTGTTTTTTTTTGAAGATGGAATGTTTTGTGAACATGTAAGTCATCCCTACATATTCTGAGTCACCACATCTCGCGCATGTCTTTTGAACTCCTTGATCAACCGAGAATATCTATGAAACGTTCCTGCAATGGGTGCGGGGATGATTCGCAGCTCCCAAGTATGCGTTTACTTTGCCACGGGCTAAATTAAAAAACTTCGACAGCTCAAATTCGGTGACTGCGTGGGCGCAGCCTTGCAGCTCCGTAAAACTCGTAAAACCTACACCCAAAAAGCTAAGCTTGGCGAGCGCCAAAAAAAAAAAAAAAGAAAAAGGGCAGATTACGCGATAGGAGCTGAAGATGCCTGTAAGTCACGAGGTCACTGCTGCCACACCCATCGCACGTCGCTCAGAAGGGAGATTTTCTCGGCTTATCCTCTCAGAAGAAGCCGGCGCAAAAGGGGACCTTTCCCCTCGCCTCGCCGTGCTACAATACAAGAAAGAAAGGGAAAGAAAGAGGGCGAGGAGGACTTTCCGCCAGGCGGAAGAATATTTCTGCTGGTCCCCCTTTAAGCGACGTGAGCACGGGCTTCGTTTTATGATCTTCGGTTTCTTTTATATGGGAGTACTTTTGCTGACCACTGTATTGTATTTCGCCTTTCCGTAGACAACAGGAAACTTGTACAAACGATCGGAGCCATTTCTAAGACGTGCGAGTGTCTCGTGACCTTGGGAAGGAGCGCAGCGGAGCGTGCGTGGCGTAGTCACGGGAGCTGTTCACAGAGCGGGATGGGGCGACATAGCTCGTTAGGTAAAATGAAGTATGCAAGTTGAAACGTGTATAAAAATACAATAATCTATATAACAGTCAACTTTCATGCCCTTCGGTGCTCCTCGTCGTGACACGTCTTGTGAACATCTGGGTTTCTAAGCAGGGAGATCGTTTGAAATCTGTAATGTTAAATGTGCTCTTTCTGTTGTCGTTTTCTGACCTGTTTTGTCTTATATCGTCTTCCTTTATAACTTTCATCCGCACGCATAGCTAGATCCTTAAAAAGAACAAAAGTTTTTTACCAGAAACTATTTTTAAAATGCGTTGAAACAGTGAAAGCTAAACTCAAGTAAAAAAAAGAAGACATATTAATTTGAATTGTGTTACGTTGATGTTTACATGAAATTTAGAATCTTATAACTCCGGCCGAGAAATCATCAAGACTATTTGTTTTCTTTTCGACGTCATTTGCCCGTGTGAAATTCCAGACGTCTCCTCAGAAATGCCACAAAGGTCACGCTGCAAATCCGGGAATAATATCAACCGAACTGGAATAACTATATACAAAATATCAGCATAAAACCAAGGGGAGGGGAGAGGTATGGTACGACAAAATTAGACCTTAATTCTGCACCAAAAAGAAACACGGAATATTCCGAGAGCTACGGCTCCAGACTCGTCAAACACAAATTTGGAGCCGAAGCCGAGCGCGCCGATTGTGCTTTAAGCAAAAAAAGCGGGGCGTTCTCGACCCCGAGTCAAATCGGCGCGCACCGTACAATTTCGGACCCAACTGACATTGTGTTTCACGAGTCGAAAGGCCCTAATGTTTATAGATTTGTTCTCAAACACCCCAGTGGCTCGTAGGAAACCCGAGTTGCACGTTCTGCGTATGAAAAATATAAAACACCTGATGCGTTTTTTAAAAGACCCAACGAATTCAAAAGCTTCGTAGACAAATATTCACGCCCCTCCACCCCACTCTCCTTTCCCCTTTTTTTTTTTTTGCCAATCCATCATCGTAAGAAATATGGTTCCCGCGTATTGATTACGATCGATGAATGGGGAGGTGAATCTTTTTCCTCATGAAGCAGATAGTTTGTTTTAACGTTACTGGACTGGATAAGTTGTCAAGCTCCGTAGAAAAAGCCACGCGCTGCCATTCACTCCCGCGTAGTGGCGCTCGTGTGGCAGCCCACCCGACCCGTCCGGTCTGACTGGCCTCGATACCCGTGGATACGCCGTGAAACACATCGTTTTTGTGTGGATTAAAAAAGTTAATTACCAACCACTGTTGACAGTGTGATAAGGTCCAGATTGAAAAAACCTTTCTAGGGACTTTTGAGGTAAATTCACGACTGGTGGGGTGGGCCTTCGTAGTTTTCGCATTTTCTGACATTCGGCATCAAAGCAACCAACTCGGAGAAATGGCCGCCTCTATCGTTCGTGGTTTCCGGCATATGTACCGTTATGTTTTTGTCGTTTGCGGACTAAAATACCGCGAACTTCCCTTTTTCGGTGTTCTGTGTTTAGGTCAGAACTTCAAGCGTAAACTGCTGCATACATATCAAAGCCGCATTAGGAAAGAATGCCAATTTGAAGACGTCTTCGTCATTTGAAGAAAGCGGGCTGTTTTTTTTATTTGTATTCGGTTACATCGAGGCCTGCTACTGGTGAAAACGACCGACTTATCCCTCTCGTGTGTTCTTTTCGTGTGTGCCAACCTCGGTTCCTTGCGTGTGCGCGGCATTTTGGAGACGTGTGACTAAGGGGTAAGAATTTCAAGACGTTACTTCCGATCAGCTGATAAGCGCAGATTCGTGTGTGTATACTTTCGAGATTTAAGTGTGAACGTACGGTAGATATTAGAACCGCTATTTTACAGTACCTGCTACAGCTTCGCGCCCACATTGTACAAATTGTGAAACACTCTCGTTCTCTAAGTGAAAAGAGTTCATTTGTGTAAGTGTATGCCTGCTCTATGTGCCTGACAGCAACATGCTTGTTGGGGTGTTTATATGGGCGCGTTAATTAAAATTCGCTTTATGTTAACTACTTTTTTTAGCGTTGCAGTTGTGCTTAAAATAAATTCATGATAATGTTACTTATTGATCTCATGACGCTTCTGCGATCTATTTCAAGCCAAAATAAAGGCATTTTTAGCTTCCTTGAAATTGCGACATAGGAGGGCTGGGGTGCAAAGACCACTTTGAAAATTTCACTGCCTCTTTGTTGTAACGCGAATGCACTTCTACGGGAGAGCCATCAACCGAGAGGTGACGGAAAGGTGGCAGTAGCGAACAAGAAATTCGGGTCCTGTGATCGCCAACTACAGGTATTTTCAGCCTTGTTGTTTTGCATTCTGGTCGCGATTTTTTTCATGGAAAAAGAAATAAACGTTGCACAGTATTCACCTACAATTTTAGCCTTGCCTTAGATTTGTTGTGGCAAGAAATGAAAGGTGAAAAACGTATTTTGTTGGTTTTCCTGTGACAAATATGTTGTAGCGTCTATTGTGAAAACTGGATGCAATGCTAGCAGCGCATGCAAGCCCCTTTTTGTGGATGCTGGTCATAGATGAATATGAGAGACGAAAACTATGACATAAATTCCTTTTTACGTATATATTACGCCATTATAAAATCGCACCTGGCAGCTCGACCCAAAGCAAGGCACCTATGCTCCTATTATACATTAAAATTATACAGTAAAAATAGAAGACATCGTTAGCGTGTATATTTACATGGTGAAAAGAACCGCGCATAAAAATACGAGGACAGAGAAAGGGAACATGCAAGACACACAAGCGCTGACTCGCAACTGAATTTATACACAAAAGGAAGAATAAGAGCACGTTCTGAAAGACACGCAGGGCACGCAGTGCGTATCACACGCGACAGAACACATTTAACTACATTGTCTTTGCCCCATAGTCCGATCCAAAAACAAGTTTTTGGTTCGAAGCAGTGTCACTGATGAGTGGCTAATGCAGCAGTCTTCCAAGCTGTTGATGCAATGCGTTTCCAAGATTTTGCGAGTCGTCTTGTCTCGATAATGTCCAATTATTGTTGTGCCTTTAAGAATCGGAGTGACACGAGCAGGAATTGCAATGAACGGGGAGATGACCGCCTATTGTGGATTTTAGCGAACGATCATGCTCGAGAAGGTGATGGTTCAGGCACCGTCCAGTTTGGCATACACAGCTTCTACCACACGTTAGTGGGATTTTGTACACCACGCCACTAAAGCTCTGTGAACGCCTTTCCTTGACACGATTGTCCGGAAACATCAAGAAAGCAACAGGGCTTAACATTGAGGTGTTTTTTGAGTGAAAACCCATAAGGAGGCCTGCCCATACCGTCCCATCATAACTGAGAGAGGCACGTGGCTGCGCCAGATGGCTAGCTTTCTTAAAATAACACCTATCGGGGTAGCAAATCAAGGACCCCTTTTTAGTCAGCAATTCTGAAGCAGTAGTGGAAGCTTTTAAGAACAAGAGTTTCAACAACCAATCTTTTGTTCACCGTTAAAGTACAAGACGTTTTCTATTCCCTTCCACACGAAGCATTACTGGCCTCAGTCAAGTCCTGTATTTGAAGGGCAAGGGAAGCACTCCTTCAGAAACTCTAGTGGTGTGTCTTTAGAAGGCTTTCTAGAAATTCTGCAATTCTATCTGAACTTTATGATCGTTGGGTGCAAAAATGATACTTTTATACAGCGGTCAGGTGTGTGCATAGGATCATGTGTGGCCCCCGTTCACAGTGATATTTTTCTAGCAAGTGTTGATAGAGCAATAATTGGTGCCCTCAGCAGATTCCAAGTGTCAAGGGCGTTTCGATATGTTGACGATTTTTCGCTAGTGTATCCCAAGTCTGCTGAAGGTGATAACGTTTATAAGGTTATGGGCGTATTTTCCAGGTGTGGCTTTGATCTTAAGTTCACAGTTGAAAAACCTTTGGAGAGAAAGTTACAATACAAAGACCTTTCGTTATCTCTTCATACAAACGATATCTGTTGGAGTTTCTCACCGAGGTCAAAATGGGCATCCTTCATTACACATCAGCACATTCGAAAGTTGTTAAAAGGGGATTGCGATTACCATACTTGGGGATGCGCTTACGAAGTCCTGCTTTCACACTGCTCGTGAAAGTTTTAACGCTCAATTTGAGAGACTCCATAGGTCGGGCTTCGCATCACAGGTTTTAAACCAAGTGGTCGGGGCCTTGGTACGTAAGACTAATGGAATTCATCGAAAGAAACCTCGGTTTCAAGAGAAACGAAAGGTGATTGTACCATGCATGCACAAAACCTCGCAAAATTTATGCCAAATGGTACGATGTGCCTGTGGTGTTTTCAGCTCCCAAAAGAATGGCGCAAATTTGTTCAAAGGTTCGCTCTGATAGCGGTAAACCTTAAAAAAGACAAGTGCCCAAAACGCCACAGCCACCCTTATGTGTCGTGTTCGATTGACGTGCTGTACAAAATCCCGTTAACGTGTGGTAGAACTTAGAAGCTATGTGGGCCAAACTGGACGGTGCCTGAACGATCGCCTTCTCGAGCATCATTGTTCACTAAACTCCACGATGGGCGGTCATCTTCCCGTTCATTTCTAATTCCTGCTCGTGCACTCCGGTTCTCAAAAAGCACAAAACTATTTGGACATTATCGAGACAAGACGACTCGAGAAATCTTGGAAACGCAATGCATCAACAGCTTGGGGACTCCTGCATTAGCCACCCATCAGTGACACTGCTTCAAACCGAAACCTTGTTTTTAGATCGGACTATGGGGAACATTGTAGTTAAATGTGTCGCGTGCGACACGCCCTGCGTGCCCTGCGTGTCTTTCAGAACGTCATCTAATTCTTCCCTTTGTGTATAAATGCAGTTGCGAGTCAGCGCTTGTGCGTCGTGCATGTTCCTTTTCTCTGTCCTCGTCTTTTTGTGCGCTGTTCTGTTCACCATGTCATCGTACCAACACGCCCAAATTACAACACTTGTGCATATTTACAATCATATGATTTGAGCAGAATCTACTTGCAGAGTCTATTTCTTAAGAAAGAATTGCGCAAAGGCCGCCGACGTGCAGCTAACCGCCTGATTTCGCAACGAAAAGCCAGTGTACCGAGTTTGCCCAGAGCCAGGCCGGCCTTGCGGACCGGGCGGGCCGCGACGACAGCGCCACCACGCTCGAGCGAGCGGAGGGGGACGGCTTCCCGAACCGCGGCTAATGCGGGGCTTGTCAACTCAGCCGATCTTTCCTACTTTTTTATAGCAATAACACGTGGGACTTTCTTTTTTTTTCATTTGTAACATATATACATATATGAAAAAAAAATTGCGAAATGCAGGCGAGCTTGTGCATATTAATCACGATGTTTAAATTTTGAAACCGGGAAGGAAACTTGTATATAAATTAGATGGGACAGAAGGAAGGTTATAGAAACGCGTCTGAAACTAAGCTGAGTTTAGTACGGTGAGTTGGTGACGTTTGTCTGTCTCTTTTCTTCTGTCCCTTGTAACTTATCTTCAAGTTTTCTTCTCAGTCTCAGGGTTTAAACATCACGATATAAATTTGCTTCTTAAAAGCTTAATTGTCTGACAGTGATGTGTTGAACGGCGTTATTTTAATTACATTGTCTATAGCCCACTACCAACGTAAAGCTCTTTTTTTTTCGCGCACAGCAAAACAGAGTGGACGGATTGTACAAAAGTGCACATGGCAAACATAGAACCTTGTGATTTTCGTAGACACAAGAAGTGAAATAAAGAAATCCTGCATCTTTCGTTTGTCAATTATTTCTGCTGCGCGCTTCCAACGAACCCTCATTTCAAAAACAATTTTGGATAGGACACCTACATAGGAGGTTTGTCATTATTGATCGCTAAAACGTCTGAATTGGACCCCCAAGAGACATGGCCACTACCCAGGAGGAGTGAAAAAATATTCAAGAATGATTTGCCACCTCGTCACTGGCTTGTAATAGTTTAACTTGGGAGAACAGCCATACGTTCGCGTGCTGTATTTTCCCAATTATAATACTCAGACTGAACATGTTCGAAAGTTAACATTTTTTGTGGTACGTGCTATCGCCACATTGCGCAGATTTTTTTTCTCTTTTAAACATTGTTATTTTTGTGTGATAAAACTGCATGTATTTGGTAAATTCAATTGAGGGTACGTCAATGATGCTTTTTGTAATATATAAACTTATGCGTGCGCTAATAAAGTAGTCAATCTTCGAGGTGTGCTGTACATGGGAGTTTTACTTGCGAACTGTGCATCGAGTACGGACCCAAAAAATGCGGCAACATTCGAGGCTTTTCCCGAGGACACATAAATAAGCCTAGGCTCGAGTGCTTCGTTGATATAATTACGAGGAACCTTTTTGCTAAGAGGAGAATGAGAATTTCTAGTACTCACAGTCATGGGAGAAGAGGACCAGAGCAAAAGCCAGGGAACGTGCCATCGAAGACGGGCCCGGATGCCAGGTGCGGTTGGGGATTCCTAGAAAAGTGTGAATACATTATGCAAATATATATATATATATATATATATATATATATATATATATATATATATATATATATATATACTATGATTAATTTCGCTTGGTTAAAAACAATCACTAACTACTCCATAGATCCTGGCAGTTTACGAAACGATCCCAGTAGCTCACATTTGGGCTTCTTACTTTGTGATTATTTTTTGTGTTTTTATTGGCTTATGTTGAAATGTCAGTAGGTGCTAATGGTAATAAAATCTTTCGGACACCCCACGACATGTATTCCTTAAGCTGTCAGTGACATCAACTACATTATTACTGCGAGCCCGCCAGAAGCAAAACCAGTATTAAATACTCGTAATTTTTACGGAAACATAATCTCCGGTGAAAGAGGTTTGGCTGGATGAACAGATTTTGAAGTGAAAGTGAAACAGACGCGCGCGTAAAGGAGCAGATATTGAATGAAAACGCTCACTTTTGTTCTTGAAATTACACCGCAACAAAGGAGTTTCTTGGCCAGTGGCGTTGCGTGCAAGTGTCCTTGAGTCCCACTAGCACCAGTAAGCATGTGTAAAGCGCAAAACATTCCAACTGTGTATCATTGCCCCACCCCTTTAAAGGAACGCTGACACCCCCAAACATGTTTGTCTTTTATTTTAAATTTTCATTATGCGATTTAAGAAGGTCTAAGGAGACTACCCAATAAATATCTTGCTTCAGAGTCACGTATAATTTTAATACAGCAAGAAACCTCAACAGCTCGAAGTCGAAACCGAAGCACGAGCGCGGAAGCTCATGTATGGAAGTCACCATGCTGCACCCGACCACAAATTTCTTTATTTTTTCTTTTTTTTTTTTGGGGGGGGGGGGGGGGGAGGGGGGTTGTGAAGTAGACGACGACGATGACGAATTTGTGCGCACCGTTTGTCGTGCGGTTGTTTCGCACCTATATCCCTTCCTCTCGATGTTGCTGTGCTTGAAGATCGATAGACCGGTAGCACGAGCGACAGTCCTGAAGTAGCGGCCTCACGTCCGTCGCAACGTTGATCTGTATTGCGTCGTCGTCGCGTCGTCCAGCCCGCGGTACGTCGGCGTATTGAAAATGACGAGAACATGTACTGTACTTCCTGTGATCTGTGCAACATACAATTTTCGATCAACGTATTTGCAGTTTCTTGGAGGCCACATAAATGGGGTCTATATACTTTTCAATTAACGTGAAACGTTCTTTAGCTAGGTGCTTCGGATTTTGTCAGGGATGTCACATGACGTCACAATCACGTCACGTGACATGACACCAATTCAGGTTCCCCCTAACATTAGCGGGGAAATTGACGTCACGTGATTTATACAACAATTCAGTTTGTCCCGCTAAATTTGGCAAAGAAATTGATCTCACGTGACGTGAGATCACGTGACGTCAGATCAATCAAGCGAAATTTCGTGCCTCAAACTGTCTTCTGGTATAGTTGACCTCTTATAGGTCATGTTCAAGTAAAAAACATCAGCGAGCATAAACACCCTGCCAGTGTCCCTTTAAAACTGAAACAGGATAAGCATTTTTAATAATCGTTAAAGTTTTACTGTACCAATTGGCCGTTCTCAGATCTCCATAGGCACCAAAAGCTTAAGAAATGCAGCTGCGTTTCTTAAGATTTTTGGTGACTATAAGAGATGTGATAACGCCTAATGTGTACAGGGCGTGGCGAGTGCTGATTATCACCTCATTGTCTCTCCACAGCTAACGAGATTGCGCCTTTACCTAAGTCTAATGAATAAGAACTCCAAATGAACCAATCACGAAGAAGCGCTTAACATAAAGAAGTCACGTCCTTTCTTTCTTAAGCTGTCACTGACTATGCAGAGCGCAAGTTCGTCTGCTCCTTTTGCGGGGATCGTGGTGACGTCAGAACGCCGAGCTCTGATTGGCTCTGATTGAAGGAAAGGGCGTACAGCTCCAAACAGCTGCCTTGATGTCTACCCACTGTCCTTCAATCAGAGCCAATCAGAGCTCGGCGTTATGGGGTCACCACATCCCCTCCAAAAGAAGCAGACAAACTAGCGCTCCGCATAGGGAGATTAAGTGAAACTGTACCTGCGTTGAACGGTACAGTAGCATTCATTACAAAACAACGACACCCGCCCCTCCCCCCCTCTCGTCCTCTCCGACCCTGATATTGATGGTGAACCACTGCCGAAGAACCATGAAGTTTGTTGAGCGAGTTATCTGCATAGATAATGCGCCCATTTTAAGTACTCTGGAAAACATAATTTATATGCAGCGCGATAATTTACTAAATATAGTCACGCTGGTACAAACACGAGTGCTTATTTTTTATTTTTTTAAGGCGGGAGTTTCTCTGTTTTCTAATGCCTCCTCGTTATGCTCAAATGTCGTTTGCTCAAGTGCAGGAAACGCGATCTTTACGCTCACGACCTGCCATTTTAAAGTGAAGGCTCGTGAACGAAAGACAGCAGCAGCTCCTGAGTTTTACGGGGATTCAACCGCTCGTCACTCAATGGGCAAATTCCTCCACCAAACCTGAGTTTCAGGAATGCCCGATAGTATTCATTCTTTTGGGGTTACTCATGATAACGTAATGAAGGTTGTACGGCCCTTGGATATTTCTTTTTAGAGCGCTGGAGATTTTTTTAATAAAAACCAGAAATATGACCGTTTTGACTGTTTTTAGCGCGTTTTCAGGCATTTTGAAAATACAATTATTTAGAAGACAAACGTGACAAAACGCTTGAGCGCGTACTAGGGGTGCCTCTAATCTTAATTTTAAGACCATGACGACCAACCAAAATATCCTTGTATTTGCGCATTTGTGTAAATAAAATCACCCTGTTAATTTTATTTCAAACTTGTTAAACGAGATGGAGTCACTAGTACTAAATGCCTCAAACCGGAGGTTTTCTTGTTGTTGCTGTTGTTTTTCTCCTCGAGCTCGAATTCAACCGCGATGTCTCGTTGCTCGTGGATCGGTAGCACGTGTAGCGGTCGCGCTGTAAAGCCCACTGATCGTGGATTCATAGCGGGCGGTTCCGGCGACAATTTTTTGTCTAGAGCAATAAACGAAAACTCTAACTACTTTCAATTTATCTGAGTCAAAAGCAGTCCAACTGTACGTAAGTATAGCAGTAGCATAGACTATCAAACCGCAACCTGTCTGTCGATTTAAAACGCGTTCCATTTGTCTTTTTGGGGAAGTGCTTGTGTGACCGGGAGGGAGGTGGGGGATTGGGGGGGGGGGGGAGGGGAGGGAGCTGCGAGCCGCACTTTAATGCGCCCCTGAAGAGAAAAAAAAGTTTTTTTAGAACAGTCTGGTTGGGACACGCGTGTCAAAAAATGAATTTTACGCAAAAAAAATATTTTTAGAGCAATATTGACGGCGAGAGATTTATTTGAAATTTTGCGCGGAAATTCCAGGTCATTCAGCTCGGCTTCTCATTGGTAACGATGGTCATTCAAATCAGCTTCTCATTGGCCAATAGAATGAGTGACAGCTTT
Source organism: Ixodes ricinus (assembly GCA_037355805.1). Lineage (NCBI taxonomy): Eukaryota > Metazoa > Arthropoda > Arachnida > Ixodida > Ixodidae > Ixodes > Ixodes ricinus. The sequence goes on along the minus strand of JAZHYW010011394.1, from coordinate 26,748 downwards.
GATGTTGGTTATAAAATCTTCGTGATCTCTTCAAATCGCCTTTTGAATTACATATTTTTAGGTTTAAGAAACAATCCACCGAATGAACGTCGTAATTGTTTACAAACGTTTTACAAAATCGTTACTTCCGTTCGGATAAAACGAAACACAACAAAAAGCTTCGCCATTTTGTTTTTCTGTCATGGTCGCCGTCTTGCAACGCGTCTCGCGTCCTCGGGTGGTTTTATAGTTGTATCGCGTTTATATGTGAAGACCTACTGAAGAGGGCTTGTTGCTTGTGTTTGTTAGTCATGGCCGATTCACATGACGGACTGATCCGCGGACGGTCAGGACGGTGACGACATGTCTGTGGTTCGTCTGTCTCCCAAGCGCATCCGCACGAGGGAGACGACGAGCAGACTACAGCGAGGACGGACCGAACCTGGTCGCCACCCCACAGTGCCGCGAAACTCCAACATCGCACCGTGGCACACGTTGTCCAAGAGATAAACTGACGTTCGCTACCGCGATGATGAATCGTACGCCGCTGTTACGTACAGATCGAGACAAAACACCGTGATACGCTTCGCGCGAAGCGCCACTAAGCTTTACTAAAACCAAAGCATGAGAGTGACACAGGCATGGTCCTGCTCGAGAAGGGTTCCGCGTAGAAGCGACGAAGTTCTGGGCTCGCGAAGGGCGTTTGGAGATGCCTTCACGCACTCCGCGCTCGTGCACAACACTCAAGTTCACCACAGCCACAAGAGAGGTCTTGCTCGGTGGAATCCTGATTGGACGTGCAAGAATCATCGCGGCGTGCTAGACGAGTTGACGGAAGCTTCTTGACGCGGACCCGGGTGAGTACAGGAACCTGCGTCGCGTCAGCCAGACCAAGTTTCTGCAGTTCCTTTACACGTGGAACGAAAAAACGCCCGACAAAATGAACCAGCGAAAGCGGCGAACGCACAAAACAACGATGTGCCACTTTTGTGCTTCATCGCCCAGAAACAAAAACTAGAAAACAATGTACCGTCGCCAGACTAAACGCATTTCAAGTCAATCTCCCGCCAATAATCCGCGAGTGAAAAAGGCAGCTTGACTTTATCAGTCTGCGCGTCCGCAGACGAGGCGCGGATTGCAGAAGTCGGTGACGTGCCGGTCACTTGGTACACGGTCTGCGGACGAAAATCGCGATTCGGTCCGTCGTGTGAATCGGCTGTACGACGCGGTACGACGTGCGACCTGGTGCGACCGGCAGACACAGGGAAGTAGCAATGGCTCTCGTACCGGGGCGCAGCCAAGCCAGCCAAGCAGCCAAGCCGATCCACGACGAAGAGCCGGAGAGTACGGGTGTCGCGATCTTTGTCGAACCGGATTTTAGGTCGAACTTTCGGGGTTCGACTGGGTCGAACCGGTTCGACGAATCTTCGAACTTTTCACGAGATTCTACCGGTTCGACTTTGTGGACAGTGTGGCCAGACCTTGATACAAGCATGTCTAGGTTTGGAGAATTTTTTTTTATCCAAAGGGTTATTTTTTTATGAACAGTGGCAATTAAAATAACCAAATCTAATCACTGAAGAAGTTAATAACTAAATTTGTTTGTACTGTATTAACTGAAATAACCAATCAGCGGTGCCCTTAATTCATCCATTAGCCATCACCATCCAATTCGAAGCCAACTGGCCAGCCTGTCGCGCATGCGCACATGAGTCGAACCTCAATACAAGGTTCGTCGAAATTTTCACCAAAAGTTCGAAAAAGTCGAACCTGGTCGAACTCGAACCTCGGCCGGTTCGCGACACCCCTACCGGAGAGTACCTCTCCTCCACGCGCCCGAAATGCCGAGAGAGAGAAAAAGTGTAAAGGAGGGGACGACCGGCTAAATTGCGTCTAACGCAATCAATATTGCTCTAAAAAATAATTTTTTTTCGCGTAAAATTTATTTGTTGACACGCGTGTCCCAACCAGACTGTTTTGAAAAAAACTTTTTGTTTTGTTTTCAGGGGCCCTTTAACACGCGAAGAGCCGCATGCGGCTCGCGAGCCGCAACTTGGCCACCCCTGGCCTAGAACACAGTCTGCCTACGGGCGACTTGTCTCCCAGCTGTAGGTGAGCAATTTAGCCAGTGCAGTACAACCGGTAGCTTGGGGTCTTTAACGTGCATCACGCAATAGTGATATATGACCGCACGCCGCTACGATGCTCATCCAAATCGAAACGGGCAGGGTTTGGGGCTTGAACCCAGGTTCCCTGGGTTATACAGCGCGAGCTTTCGCTCCACGTGTATCGCTCCACGTGAAGCGGATCGGTGGCCGAGCCCACTCGGCCACCGATCCTTTCTTCTATTGCACTTGGCCACTGATTTCTCTTTATCTGTCTGGACGGTCTGGACTAAAGCCCTTCGATGTGTTTGCGCTTGTCTTGCAAGTGGCGTCAAATGCGCCAGTGCACGAGGCCCGTGTCTCGAGCGGCCCTTGGAAGCAGTTGTCGGCGTAGTACTGAAATGAGCGGCCCTTGGAAGCGAATGGCAGCGAAGCACCCGCTCCTCGCACGTGTTTTGCGCGTTTCCACAACAATGGTTGGCGGTACTTGTAAGCGTGAATTTAGCAAATGAATTTAGTCTGCACTTGCCGGCATGCGGCGCTTTCAACTTATGGAATTTACGAGGATAACTCGAGTGCAACATGGCTTTGTGTATTTGAGTGGTTCTTTTTCGCTGACAGACAGACAGACGGAAAGTGTCCTTTCTTGCCATACCCGTTGCCAATCTTGTCAGCTGCTGTGCACTTGGTTCGCGATTGTGGACGAGTAGTAGAGCCGCGTAGGGTGCTTACATGTCTGTCTGTCTCAGAGTGAAGACATCAATTCTTGCCCTGAATGTGCCAACGCGCGACGCTCTCGCGCACTCGGTGCGTGACTTGGGCGGTAAAATGGCATCCATGCATTAGCCAAAGCGACGCGCTCGAGCTGTGTGACACCGGATTTTGCGCACTTCAAAATGCACAAAGAAACGATTGGGCGGAAAATTGGTTGAGATGTCACCACTCACGCAAAAGCGCTCGCGTGTATGAAGGCACTCTAGAGCCGCGCCACTTGCTCGGACAGAGAACTCCTTGGTACAGTTCACGGGAGGGAAACGGTTGCTTTTGTTGCTTTGGACTCGACGCGCAGAAGTGTGGACCTCTTCGACGGCGTCCACACCTTGGCGCGTGGACCTGCAGAAGTGTGGACCTTGCCGCGCAGAAGTGTGGACCTCGCCACTAAATGAGCTATGCTTAGGGTCGGCACTCTGTTCCCCAATATGGCTGTGGGCGCCGACATCTTGGTGCTTGTACAGATCAGACGCAACTGCCGATCGTCATGATTCAAAAGTGCGACTTCCTCGGCATTTGATTCGGTGTTAGGAAGCTCATGTAATATTGCTTTGCTCTGTCGCGAAGCGTTTAAACATTTGTGGAGGACGTAAAGCGTTTCCTGTGATTTCAGATAAATTTTCAGATAACTGGCAGCCATGATTTTAAGCCACAATATGGACAAGTGTCGTTACCCTGAAGCGTAGCTTATTTAGTGGCACTAGGGAAGATCATGGCGGAACAGCGCAGCACTGAGCTAGATTTCAGACGCCATGTTCTTCTATATATAGTGCCACTAAATAAGCTACGCTTCAGAGTAACGACACTTGTTCATATTGTGGCTTAAAATCATGGTTGCCAGTTATTTGAAGATTTATCTGAAATCATAGGAAACGCTTTTCCGTCCTCCACAAATGTTTAAACAGTTCGCGACAGAGCAAAGCAATATTATATGAGCTTTATAACACCGAGTCTAATGCTGAGGAAGTCGCACTTTTGAATCATGACGATCGGCAGTTGCGTCTACTCTGCACAAGCACCAAAATGTCGGCGCCCACAACAATGTTGGGGAACAGAGTGCCGATACTCCAAGCGCAGCTCATTTAGTGGCTCTAGTTCTTCCCAGAAGTGGCGCGCGGCACGTGTCTCGAGCATTTCCACAAAAATGATTGGCGCCACTTTTCCCAGGATAGATGGGCTTTACTCTACACATCCTGGGAGCGGGTTTGCAAACCAGTATTCAGACGAAGAGCAGGCCGATATAGGACATAGAAAGCGTAAAACTGCCACTTTATTTCATTGTTTTCTGTTATTCTAGCTTTAAATTATAGATTATATATATATATATATATATATATATATATATATATATATTTTTTTTTTTTTTTGCAAAGCAACGTTTGCGTGTTAAATGTGGTGGTCCAAACGGCCGCAACGCGCACCTTGTGCTTTCGATAATTTCGAACGTGGATGGAACTTCAAATTCATTCAGAAATCAGAGCTTATTCTACGTTTTGTAAGCCACTGTAATCTACGTATGTACTGGCTCGTATCTCGCGCCGCCTGTTGGCTGCTTCCTGCAGCGGCGGACGCAGAGCGAAGAAGATCTAGCTCGAGATCGGCGGCGAACAGCCCGTGGCCCGAGCCCACCTCGAGCGCCCGACCTGCATGCGCAGCTGCGAACATGCAACTCGTTTGTTCCGGAAAAATTCTGCGCCATCTATGAGGAAAAGGGTACAAATAAATAGCGGTTGAATCCCCCTTAAGCCCGGTTCACACAGTTGCGTTTGACTGCGTTTGACTGCGTTGCGGCAGCGAGACACCAGGTCGTCCCTGTTTCTTATATCGCGTGCCGAGAAGATTCCTTGAATTGGATTCCACGCTCCATATGAAGCACAGATGTGTCGGTGACTCGCTTTCGGTTCTCGCCGCAGCGCAGTCAAACGCACTCAAACGCAAGTGTCTGAACCGGCCTTTAAGCCCCAAGGCTGCGGTCCCACGGCAGCCATCTTGAACAAGGCGTTAGTTCAACCAATAGATGGCGACACGCACCCGTGGGGTGGCCGAAACATTGGTTCACGGTGGGATGGCTCGAGCACCATCACGTTCCCCTCGTGGCCTTGCTCGCGCCGCTGCCAGCTGTGCTCAGCTGGCTCAAGTAGCGTGGCCCAGCAAACGGATGTATGAGAGAATGTCAGGCTGGGTATAAATTGTTCTCTGATATACGGAGATGCGGTTCGGCGGTTGTCACTGGCTTTCGCAATCTTACCAAGAAGGAATCAAATGTTAATTGACGTGTCGATATTCTATCAATGAAAACTCCTTCTGCGGGAATGCACGCTCAGTAGACTTAATCTTCCAAGAGACCAGTGGAAGCGGACGTCAAGTAAACTGCTTCGCGATTTACGGTGCTTACTTCACCATTTTAATGACGACTGAAAATTACGTCACGAAATATTGTGTTTCACGGGATCCGGAAGATGTTGTAAAGGTTGTTACATTATAGTTCCCAGAAAACAAACGCCGTTGCAATATTTTCGGAAGTACCGACACACATAATGTTGTAAGTACAGCTTAGGAGGAATATGATGAAAACCATCAGAATAAATAGGAAGACGTTTATTTGCAATGAAGACGCTATGAATGAACGGCGTTTAGCGACGGCAAGTTATGAGCGTTCGGGAATTTATAAGTTCACGTGATTGCTAACTATGGACATGCGGACAATGAAGACCTGTTTTGTCGGGAGATGGAGTTGCGGTGATGACCTGATATCGGACGACTCGTGGCAGACGAACAAGCAAGTTTCTTCTCAGCGAATGGTAAGCGTCCAGTGTCAAGCACAGCACGTGGCTACCGACGTTGTCGACGTTTCGAACACTTACCGCTTTCGACAAAAGTCCTGGCACCTGGGCTAACTTTCTGGAAAGACTCGAAGTCTTCATTGAGTCCAACGCCATCATGAACAGTAACTGAAAACGATCCACTATTCAGTCGGTGGGTGGCGAAACGTATCCGCGTCTGCGGAGTCATGGTCGATGCGTACTCTAAGTGGCTGGAAGTTTACACGATGCCTGCCACGACGTCCGAACACGTCATTGACGTTCTACGGTCTCTTTTACCTACTTTTGCCGTACCGAAAATACTTTTCTCTGATAACGCGCCAACGCGCCAAACAGATGGTGTGCGAAACGAAGAAAGCCCTCTTGAAGCTTACGGAAGAAGCAGTTCAGTGAAGAATCGCCAGGTTCTTGTTCCAGCAGCACGCGACGGTCTCATCTTACACGGTAAAAACACCCGCCGAGGCAATGTTCGGCGGACGAAGAGCCACACCCCTCGATCTCATGATACTATGGCCTACGAACGAAGATCGAGAGATTCCCAGATCGGGAGTAATGGCAGTTTATTCGGTCGGACAACTCGTCTACGTGAGGAATTTCAGCGGAAGTCGGGCCTTCCATGTAAAACTTGAGTAGAAAAGGCTCTATGCTGGTTGACCAGAAGATGTCATCCCTCTGAATACGTTGGATATCAATGCCCTTGAGAGTAAATATAACTAAATCACAAAACTCTCTTTGTGTATTGTGTAACTGCCCTTATATTTGATAGTAGAAGCTATGGGGGTGATTTGGACCTTTCACACCAGGCTCCTTTTTCTTATTTTTCGCCTCATACTCCTTTGCGGTTTAAGTATGCTTCAAGAATCTTTTGGAACGGGGACACTTTACGTCAACGAGGCCATTTTTTCCAAGTAGTCAATCAGGGAATGCTGCTAGAAATCCGTCCCTCATATTAACGAATAAGCCGCACTTCTGCACAGTGCAGTTTTCCTGTTTCACGTACAGTTGTAAAGCAGCATCCTCATTGGTTCTACCATATTCTGTTGCGGGTGAAGAAAGGTCTTTGGGTACACGATACTTGAAACAAGTCTGGCACTGTACGTTGTGGTTCGACACCCACTAATGTCGTCGTCCTTATAGAGCCTCATCATTTAATCATTACCTCGTCACCTCATATTGCTCTTCATCAACAGTAAGTACAATAGGCTACCGCCATATTACAATCCAAGAATTGAAAAATTGAGTCGTTCAGTCCTTCAACAGGTTTATTATTTATATAATGTTATTACGTTACATTACCTCGAGACGATCGACGTCCATCGTCGATCTTCAAATACTTATACCTGTATATAGATTAGACGCACAAGGGGGGGCATCGGTTGCCGAGTGCATGGTCTATCGCACACCAGCTCGGAGCACTTGGAGCGAAAGCTCGCGCTGCAGAACCCACCCCGCCCCTGCCCGTTTCGATCTGGAAGAGCATCGTACCGGCGTGCGGTCGTGTATCACTACTGCGTGGTGCACGTTAAAGACCCCAGGTTTGCGGTTGTACCGCACTGGCTAAATTGCTCATCTACAGCTGAGACACCAGACGCCCACTAAGGCAGACTAACTCCCGGCTGTATAAACATACACACAACAATTTGCTATTAGACGCATAATCACAAAGAACACCGCGTGCCGCCTCTTTTCTTTGGATGCCTTTTTTAAACCAGCGCAAGCTCGCGCGTTCTCTCTTTTGAGACGGTTAGAACGGTCGCACATAAAACCCGCGTTTCTCCTACCCGGCCGCTTCCTCCTCTCATTATGTGTAGTTGGTTATAACTAAATAAGCTATAATAGTGGTGTATTATTCATATTTACTTTCAGTTTCAGTCAGGGAAAAGGAGTTTCGTGGGAACCAGAGCCAATAAATGAGCTGCGCTTAGAGTATCGGCACTCTCTTCCCCGACACTGTTGTGAACGCCGCCATTTTGGTGCTTGTGCAGAGCAGGTGCAACTGCCGATCGTCATGATTCAAAAGTGCGACATCCTCAGCATTAGATTCGGTGTTAGGAAGCTCATGTAATGTTGCTTTGCTTTGTCGCAAACTGTTTAAAGTGGAGGACGAAAAAGTGTTTCTTGTGATTTCAGATAAAGCTTCAAATAACTGGCAACCATGATTTTAAGCCACAATATGGCCAAGTGTCGCTACTCTGAAGCGTAGCTTATTTAATGACACTATTCATGCTCTTGTTCAAGAGGCATGTATTACCTGGAGGGGCCATGACGTAAGGCCCGTGGATTCCACAAGCCACTACCTTTTGACACCTGCCTCTTCCTCATTGTTCCCGCTTGTGCCAGTAAATTAGCTACGGTTCAGAGTAACGACACTTGGCCATATTGTGGCTTAAACTCATGGTTGCCAGTTATCTGAAGCTTTATCTAAAATCACAGGAAACGCTTTTCCGTCCTCCACAAATGTTTAAACAACCCGCGACAGAGCATTGCAATATTGCATCAGCTTCCTAGCACCGCATCTAATGCTGAGGAAGTCGCACTTTTGGATCATGACGATCGGCAGTTGCGTTTGCTCTGAACAAGGCCCAAAATGGCGGCGCCCAAAACAATTTTGTTGAACGGAGTGCCGATACTTTAAGCGCAGCTTATTTAGTGACTCTAGGCATGAAGTAAACTAGGGTGTATTTTTTCCTCTTCGTCTTTATTGTTTATTGATTTCAATTATATCGAATAATGAACACTTTATATCACGCTACGCTTGTGTAATTATTTGTCTTAGATTTATTAACCTGACCCAGTACTTAAACCGTTCATTTATCGATAGTAAATCTTGAAATATATTTTGTAAATGTGAAGGTAAAACGACACGGAGATTGATGATGATACAGACGCCAACGCCGCCCTCGAAATTTTTTTGAACTTAGAAATCAGCAGTTTTGTCTGCCATCCGCCAGGTAGCGCAACAAAACACCCAAACAGTTTTTAATTGTTTTTAAAATTAGCTAAGCTCTACAACTATCAAGAAACCAAAGCAAGATCATTGGGAAAATCTAATACATCGCAATGTATGTCTATTCCATACAATAAATGTTATTAGATGCCAATAAATCTGTTTGATGTCCAAAAAAGATGTGCGTCAAAAACAGGTAAGTTTGAGGGGCTCCCGGAGCGTTATGACTTTGAAAATAAAAAAAAGCCACCGTCCACCTCTTGGGCAACTATTGTAGTTCTAAATGTTATAAAAGATTTTACCATAGTTTAATTATTTACTCGGCGGCATTTGAATTACCATGACTCGAAGCACAAAAAAGTGCTATGTTTGATATAGAATATCTAAACAAAAAAATTTTACACAACATTAAATTTTTTTCATCATATTACCAATTATAAGCACTACATCTGTAGCTAATTTCATTGCCCTAGCGTTTGTCATTAAAAACATATTTGTGCTGAAAAATGTCAATTTTAGGGCAATATTTGGAGAGCTGAAAAAAACAAAGTAGTGCAAATACCAAAAAAGTATACCGTTACATTCTGCTCCGACATCATCTTAACAAAACTGCTCTATTGGAACCGTGTTATCTTTAATGAATCGTTCATAAAACATGAACCAGCGGAGCAAGTGAGGGTCCGCGCCATCATATTCGCAACGCTACAAATGCGCATGAACAGTATAAACCAATACATACATAATATGAAATGAAAGAGGATTGCATTGCCTTTCGAATGACATCAATCCCACAAAACAGTATTTAAAAGGAGATGAGTAATGACCTGCCAAAAAGTACCTAAACTGCCACATTCAGTGGGACCGTGGCCTTAAAGGGGTACTCCGGCGATTTTTGAGCTACCTCAACTAACTATATTTTCTGACTCCCCGGCCTTTACCCTTTCCGGTATGCTATTTAGTATCGCGAAATTCATAATAGTTATTGCGAAATCGGCAAATGAAAATGGTGCAAAAACCAACATTCAAATATACCCGCACTTTTTCAGTGCCGTGACGTCAGTGGAAGGCAGGCTTGCCAGTCGAGCGAGCAGTCTAAAAAATAGAATATGCCAGTCATTTGTTCCGTGCTGGAGCGCGGGGACTGGAGCGAGCTTCCAAAGCATCCATTTGACACCATGAAACTGCTTCGAATCAGTTGGGAACAAATTCTACAGTCCAAAGAGTGAACCCCTGCACTTCCACTGACGTCACTTTTTCGTTGTTGCCAGTAGAGACTTTCAGTTTGAAAAACACGGTGAGGACCAAAATTGTAAATTCAATAACTTTGTGAAAAAAAAATTATTTTGACCTAATATTTGGGATTCTATTTTGGCGATGTTGTTTGGCGAGTTTAGCAAAATTTCAAGCAAATCGGGGACCATGAAGAAATCGCCGGAGTACCCCTTTAAGTGGGTTCATCAGGTCAAGTACTTGGAGCAAACGTCTTGCCATACAGAACATACTCTTGAAAAGCAGTTTCGAAACCGGAGGTGTTGAAAGCAGAGAAGAAAATTCGCTGCGATCTGCTTCAGTCTATTTACCCAAGATGAGAAACGAGAAAAGACGACGAAATTCAGCAAGGCTCTTTTACAGTGACAGCTGTTATGTGAGTTCTTCTCCCAACTCAAAATGATGTCGCCAAATGCTGAAAAAATACGATACAATACCCCTAGGTGATTTTTACGTGATTTCGCATCAGGTACAGTCTCCAGCATTATTAAAAACCCATTCGACGAGGTAATTTTCATGCGGCTCTACTAATTTCGTTTTGGCCAGTCCCTTACTGATTTGGGTAAAGAATTAAATAAGGTTTCGGGTTTATGATTTACATTTAAAAATAACGTTAATCTAGCCAAAGAGTACCTTGCACCGCTGCATTAACTGTCAAGGGGAATGGGTCATGGCATATTGTACGAGACTGTCCGTTGATTCTGAAGCGAGCACTCCACAACAGACAAGGTTAGTTTCTTCTTTGTTTCATTGTTGCATGAGATAAAATCAACAGGCAAGTCACATGAATTGAGACGTACACCTGTCTCTAACATTGTTCGAAGACATCTCTTGAATATCGTCGCATGTTTCTGTATCCCTGAACCAGCTGAACCCCTTAGGCGCCAATTCCGAAGATATGTAAGTATTCAAGAGCTGCGTGACAAGCCGAAAGGAGTACTCCCTGGCCCCTTTGGAGTCATGGTTCTGCATGATTCACTGCAATGCGAGGTATAGGCTGTACATTCCTAAGAGCATAAATATGTAATGAGGCACGCAGTTTCTTTTTTTTTTTCCCAAGAGCAAGGTGCCTGATTGTATGCGGATTAATGTTGAAATCGTCGTTTTTTTTTAAATTTACGTTCATTTATGCTCTCAGTAAACGCAATAATCCCAGCAAACCAAAAAACAAAGCCACGTAAGCTGCATAGGGTGCCACCTAATAAACTGCATGTGTTGAGGACAGCTGTGCATATGAGCTTCGTGCAGCGTGGGGGGATCGGTGGCCGAGTGGGCCAAAGCGCACACCCAGCTCGACTGCGCGTGGAGCGAAAGCTCGCGCTGCAGAACTCAGGGATCCTGGGTTCGAGCCCCCACCCCTGCCCGTTTCAATCTGGATGAGCATCGTACCGGCGTGCGGTCGTGTATCACTACTGCGTGGTGCACGTTAAAGACCCCAGGCTTCGCGGTTGTACCGCACAGGCTAAATTGCTCATCTACGGCGAGTGACTCTTCGCAACTTTAAATGGCTGACCAACTACACGCTGTATAAATATCCCCACAACCCAATTTTTTCGTGCAGCGCCCGCTGGATAAACGTAGTTGAGATGATGTCCTTCACGCTACCTGATTTTCACACCCCGTCCGACAGAGGGCCTCCATGTGAATAAAATCAATGAGCGTGTATTGCGATAAGGAGTTGGTGCAAATGAGCACTGGAGTCACAAGGTTCACGCATGGTTCACCAGAACGTCATCACGAGGTAACCATAAAGTCATCTATAGGTTTACTGGAAAATACATAAAGATGCTTCATGGTGTCAAATACTCTACGGTTAGGGACAATACATTCCACTCCGCTCATTTGCATTAGACAGAACGCCTACAGCGCCGAATCCAGCCCTGACGGAGTGGAGGTCCGCGTCAGTCCACGCGCATGTGCACGTGGATGTTCGCGGCGGCCGCGGCGGTGTCGTCTCCGATTCCACCTAAAGCCCCTTCATGTTTCAAAAGTAGCGCAAGGTGCGTCGATGCACGAGGCACGTGCAACGTGCAACCCTTGGGAAGATCATGGCGGCACAGCGCAGCAAAGTATTTGGCGCAGCACTGAGCTAGATTTTAGACGCCATGTTCTTCCTTGAAGTGGCGCGCGGCACGTGTCTCGAGCATTTCCACAACAATAAATTTGGTATGTAGAACAACCATCATCATCATCATCATTTACTGCCCGATAGCCGAGACCTCCCCGACGATAGATGGCTCTCGCCAAGCCCAGAAAACCTGTCCGCGCCGACGCTATCTTTATTTGAGAGGAGTCGGAATGTATTCCCCCTAGTGAAGTATTTGATGGTAGCGTTCAGGAATCACTTCTCTCGCTGCGACTGCTTTAAATTCACACAAAATTGATTTTTTTTTTTTTTTTTTGCGCCGGAGCATTTAATGGTTTGTTTACGGGTTTTCGCGTGGATGCTGGAAAATTGGAATCCTCCTCGCGGGCGCCGTAACGTTGCTTCAGCTACCGTATTTACTCGAGTAATAGCCGCACTGTTTCTGAAGAAAGCCTGAGGGTTCACTTTTCCGCGGAGCACGCAGATTGCTAATCACCGCGTTCGACAGCATGCTTCCAGCTGTTTACAGGACAGAGATAACGTCTTCGTACCAAGATACCATGATTTAAAGATAAAATTTGTATGGAGAATCGTATTCTCGATCTGGTTATTCGCTATGTTATTTATGCGCAACGTAATGATTGGTTGCATATGTGTTCTTTTGCAAAGTAGACGCAAAGGCTTTGTTTATAAATTGTGCGGCTCTTACTCGAATAAATACGGTACTTGCTCCGCTCAGCCCTTGGCGTCTTGAGCGAATGAGGTGCATTCGCGTTTTTCTCTATTTCTGACCACGTTCTGACGTCATTCAATACATTATCGTGCGACGTTCATTTTGCCATTGGCCTACCGCCATTATGTGAACAGTCCTTACAGCTGACTTTGTAACGGGGTTTAATGATTTACAGAGCCGGCGAAGCAAATATGAGTAAAGCAGTGCAGGAATTCACCGTAGCACAGAGGCCCATTCTTGAGGTAGATCACCCAAAAGAAGAAGGGTTAAAGGACAACTAATAACGTCACAGTCTGCTTAGTGAGTGTGACAGTGCTTTGCAAAAGGCAGCGCACTAATGCGTATTATAAATATTATACAAGGTTAGAAATTAGCAGAAAGAAACATTATTTTTGGTTTATAATCGTGAAATAATTGTTTTACGCTCCGTAAATGAAGCAGCTGCTTTGATCGCCTTTGGGATCTCGTCGCAAAGGTTGGGAAATTTGCCTTTTATCTTATACTTTAATGATTAATCACAAAAACATTGGTCGTTTGTTCATTACTTTAGGCCTATACCAAAAGTGCTACGTTCTTCATCGTTTTTTTAAATAAAAACGACTATTTAATGATCAGTTTTTATTATTAGCGCAGTCGGTCTCGTATTTGAAGTTGACCCGTTGCTTTTATAATATTTTTGGTACGTTGGCAATACGTGACAGACCAAAAGGAGATGTGGGATTTTCCAGGGCTCAGCGATGCCGAGGTCGGATAGGTAACTACTTTCAGAAAATTGGTGAGGACAGAATCGACGAAGTGAGTGTTTTGCTCTTTAGGCTACCTTGCGACTCCATGAAAATCTATACTTCGTTTCAGCTTGGGTCCAGACGCAGCCGATGCTACAAGCGCGAGCTCCGGGCTTTCAGTGTCCCTGCTAAGCACCCGCGCTCGTGCAGTGCAAGAACTGTTCAGGGCCACATGCTCAGCGCTCGTAGCATCGGCTGCGTGTGAACCCATGCTGAAACGAAGCATAGATCCTCCAGTGCTTGACATTTATCGCCATGCTTCCGCTAGGGTCTGCTAAACGCGTTTTTTTTTTTGCACATAAAGTTATCAGATTTATTGACAAGGCTAGGGCGTTTGATCACGTTAGCAGTTTGGTGTCACTTGAAATCTATCAGTATAGTAACGTTGGGACGTCATTTTTAGAAGGAATAGATGATTTCTACGCAAATAGTTAAACGAGATATTTGCCAATGTTATAACTATCAACAAAATTAAAATGAAATCGTTTACGGTAGGCAGGGGGCCCGCTATCCCCGATAAATTTCTCCCTCTAATTCGAACTTTCGTGCCTTAGAATTCTAGTGAAGAAAACAGGCAAGCGCGGCCACGCTCAGCCATAAATGCGCATTGCCAACAGATTGCGGCGTTTCCCTGAATCACTGCCCAACACGCTTGTGAAAACGGATCGATATGCCTTCTACTTTACTGCGCCATAATCTGTTTATCTGCATCTACGTCATCAACCACTTCTACAAGAAGTATACTCTTGCGCTCATGTTCATCGACATTTATGACCTGGAATGGTGAGCGGCTACACCTTGCTCCTCGGATCTCGGAGTTCGTGTAGGCAGCCAGTGTAAACGGAAGCCTCCTGCCCGCGTTGTCGGATCCACGCAGAAGTTCGCTTTGCGCCCTTCATCGCCGTCCTGGAACATGAGTGAACGCTCATCAATCTGCCTTCACGTTTACGCGAGCGTCATGTGGTTTGTCTCCATTCATGTCATAAACCTCTGCTACAAAAGGGTGAGTTCAGGTAAAGACAATCATAAAGGTGTCATGCCGAGTTTTCGTCTTCAATGAAATGTTTATTGTAGTTAGCAAATAATTTCCATACAACGGGACGGAGCTTACTTTTGCAAGATGGCGGGTATTGATAGGTGTAGAAAACTACTTAGGCTTTCTCGTTCAGGCCGTTGGCTGGTGAGATCATGATATCCTTTGAACTGAATTTAGAATTGAGGAAAATATACAAACAGAATAACACTTATTTCGACTTTCTGGCAGCAGAGAGGCGCCAATGAACATAAATATGCGGGACCCCGTGTTGCGTACTTCAGCTAATACGCGCAGCAATAGCTTGTTCACTGCGGTTGAAACAGCGCGGTTAAACGTGGCACATATTGCACCTCTTGCATGGCGGAATTTGAGGTTGTCCTCCCATTGCAGCCAGGATGTTCCCGATATTCGACGGCGGTTGGCTCTGTTTTGAACCTAACGAATATGAAACCAATGTATCCCATCATCGGTGCCCTGTAGGCCTCCAGGGAGGTGCTGCATTCCTCCGTTTTAATATACATTGGTTTAGGGAAGATGATGTTCAAATTGCAGGTACGATTGGAAAATAGTTCACATTTATGACAAGAAATGCATAGTAATTAAAAATAAAACGAGAAATAAAAAATATTTTGACAAATAAAATACGTCGCGATAAAGAGGCAAAATATCAGTCAGGTCAATGGCGGTTCATATGAAGGGGTGCGAGGGACAATGGCTCTGAAGTCCCAAAATCCCAGCTGCGTGGGGAATTTTGTGTTCTGTGAGAGTAAGTGCCGGGGAGTAGAGCATGGCCTCCTTTAAATTGAACACGTCTTTGAGATCCCCCTCGAACCCTGTCGCCAAGTCCGCTAGAAGAAAAGCACGAATAATGCTGAACCCTGGTCCGTTTATACTGCGAGAGCTCCGTAGTCTTTTGAAGGGCCCGACAGTCTATACAAGGTTTCGAATTACACCGCAGCAAACGCTACGAGGAAATGGGACGAACCAACCAGCGTCAAAAGCGACAGTCACAACGCCTGTTGTGTTCATGACCGGTTTATCGATAATAGAACAAGTACATAAACATGACGAGCACCATATATGTGCGCTTTTGACGCTGTCTGATTTGTCACATGAGCTCGTTACGTCGGCCGCGTTAGAGATAAAGGGACCGTGAAATGATTTTTAGAGCGCAGCTCTTAGTCTCACGTTTCGACGTATAACGGCCTCGCCGTCGGCGTTGCCGTCGCCGTAGCCGTCGGCGTAACCGCCCTGTTAAATTTAGAGGGAATTTGAATTGGCGTTGAGGTCGTGTGACGTCAATTTCCCCGCCAAATCTAGCGTAGAAACTGAATTTGCTCATGGGTGACATGACACGATGTCATGGGACGTCATTTGCCCTGCTAAATTTAGCGGGGAAACTGAACTGGTGTTGAGGTCACCTGGCGTCAATTTTCCAGCTAAATTTAGAGGGAACTGCGGGACGAGGGGAGGGTATGGAGGAGTAAAAGGAGAGCGTACGGAGAACGATGGCAGGTTGAGCAGGAGGAGGAGGGGAGGGTAGGGAGGAGGAGGCGGGGAGGAGGAGAGGAGGAGAAAATGAGGAGGGGAGGAGGGGAAGGAGAAGAAATTAGGAGGGGAGACGGAGAGGAGGAGGGGATAAGGAGAAGGTGGGGAACACTTTCCTCCTCCGCCGCAAGAGCTGCGCTCTAATTTCGTATTACAGAGATTTGGAAACATCTCTCTTTTTTTCAGTTCTTCCTTCTCAGCTTTAATCTTCAACTCAAAAGCGAAATCACGGGGTCGTGACGTGCTTGGACATCGGGTGCAATAATTCCAAGTTTCCAGAGTGCTTTTGATGCACACAATCGTACTTGTCGTTCGCAAATGATAATGCCGTTACGGCACTCATCAGCCACGAATGAGAATCGAAATATTCGTCGACGGATTGTTTGTTGGCAAGCGCATACGCCCCAGTGATGCAGTGCACGGGTCCAATGCATGAGCTGGGTTCGGATGACAGGCTTTGGCCGTCGTGGATGCCTCACAGTGAAAAGGGCGGATAGCTATCGAACGGAAGGAGGTAAGAAACAGTCAGTTCTATTTTCAAAGTTTCGTACCGAAATACAGGTTTTTGGCTTTCTATTCCCGTGTACGGGTTATCTTTTTGGCGCAACAAACAACATGTTACTAGTGCAATCCAAATTTATCCCGACCAAAACTTCATTTTATGGTCCCTTTTAGGTGAAACTACGTCGAGGAACTGCGGCTGAAAGTGTGGCAATCGGGAATTGGGATGGCTTCCGCAGCACCCAGTGTTGTCGCGTAACAAATTATGACGGTCCGTCGTTGAGATGAAAAACCATATTGTGTTAAAGCGAGTTGGCTCAATGTAATGAGGTACAAGCATCGTCGATCGGCCAACCTATCTCAGTATAAACTGTTCTTACATAATAGAACCTAAAGTGCTGGGTAAAAAGTCTTATACCGGTAGCGCCGGAATAATACAGCGTGCGTGCCAGCCTTCCGCGACACCCTTAACATTCTTGTCCAGTCTCGAATGCATTTCTTTGAAGGTTCCCAGGAAAAAGAAATTTGAAAGTCGTTTACAAATCTTTGTAATGTGAAATTAGAGCGCAGCTCTTGAGGTATTTTGATTTTGCGATATACCGCGACGGGAGGGTACGCAGGAGAAGAAGAGGAGGGTGCGAAGGGGAGGGGAAGAGGAGGGAGGAGCAGGAGAGAAAAGGAGGAGAAGGAGGGAGGGTACGAGAACCCTCCCCCCTCCTCCTCGTCGTCCATCACCCTCCTCCCACAGCCTCCCGGCTAAATTTAGCAGGAAAATTGACGCCACGTGACCTCAACACTAATTCAGTTTCCCCGCTGAATTTAGCAATGAAAATGACGTCACATGACTTTGTGTCACATCACCTATGAACAAATTAGGTTTCTCCGCTAGATTTAGCGGAAATATTGACGTCACGTGACCTCAGCACCAATTGAATTCCCCGCTAAATTTAGCAGGAAAATTTAAATGGTGCTGACGTCATGTGATGTCCATTTTACCGCCAAATTTAGCGGGGAAACTCAATGCGCAGTGATGCATTATAGGACGTCACAGACTTACACAATAATTCAGTTTCTTCGCTAAATTTAGCGGGGAATTGAATTGATGTATAGGTATGTGATCTCCCATAATGCAACGCGCGCAGTTGCGCCGACAGCGATGGCGACGGCGACACCGCGAAACACGGGAGCGTGCGCCTAAGATCTGCGCTCTAAGAAAAGAAACGCGCAAGCCTCTTAGAACACCGCAGTGGAGCTCTACTAGAGAGAGGACTAACTCAAACCACGGGGAGCCTTAGCAATGTAATGGCGAAAACTTCCTGCACGAATTGATTGCAAGTGCGCGTGTGTTGCGATGCCGTGGGGCGAGAAGCAAGGCGGGCGGTGAGGCGGAAGGGCTTGCAGACGATCAACGCCTTTGTCACCTCCTCGCAGCCCGTATTGCAAACGTGGCCCATAAACCACGTGACCCTGTTCGAGCTGTCGGAAACACTAAAATCTAGACAGGTTACACCCTACCGATGCTAACTACCTGGCCGTTTGAGCACAGAACTGTAATCTAACGGAACATAGCATTCCCTTCCCGTGGGAAGTCGTGCGTGCCGTAGTCCGGTGGAAGGTACCAGCTATGGCTAGTTGCCAAATGTTTGCGTAGAAAACAACGAAACTAAAACGTCACGGTAGTAGAGGAGCACAAGGGATCAAATCAAATTTTGAGGGTTTTAATTTTCGGACCAACGAAGGGCATCTGGCTCTTCCCAGCGAATGACTAATTATTGAAACTGAGAGTTTGGCTTCCTTCGTGTGATAGGGCAATAGAAAAGTTGTTGGCAAAGAATTACAAGCTCAAGATTTTGAGGTACGTTGATGATTTTTTTGTTTTAAACAGAGATCCTGTAGAGACTAACGAAGATAATATGGTCTCTGGAGTGCTTGAGGTGTTTAAAAGTTGTGCGGAAGGCTTAAGTTTTACATATGAAACCGCGAGCGCCGAACGCCTGCAATTTTTGGACTTGGGCCTTTTCTTTGAGAGCGACAATGTGTGCTGGGGGTATGAGCCCCGATCAAAGAAAAAGCTGCTTCCATATGACTCGGCCCATTCGAAGCTATAAAAGAGGGGTATTGCTTCTATAGTCGTTGACAGGTCAAGAACGAAGTGGAAGCTCTCCCACCTCTTTCCACTTTAGTAGAGCGAATGGTGGAGAGGAGGTCGCCTCCTCTCCACCGTTCGCTCCACTGAAGTGGAAAGGGGTGGGAGGAGCTTCCACTTCGTTCTTGACCTGTCAGCGACTATAGGTTGTCTGGCTGCCTCCTTGAAAAAATCTTGCCCTCACAAGATGAGTTTTAGTTTTCAGTTGCAGCTAGAGAGATTGCAGGATGTGGGGTTCCCTTCCCGGGTATTATGCAATGTTGCTTAAGTATTGGTAAAGAAGCTGAAGAGGCTTGTTGGGGGAGAGGAGGATGAGAGGGTAAGGCCTGAAGTTAGACCTGTTGTCCTGCCTTATGTACATAAGGTCTCGCACAACCTCAAAAAAAGTGGCGAACAACTTTTGCATTCCTGTAGTTTTTTCTGCCCCAAACAAGCTTTCTAAGCTTTTCCAAATAAAAAATAATGCAGGTGTACCGGGTGATGGGGAGGGGTGTGCGCCAAGCGCCATGCTATCAAGTTTCGGCAATGTGCCTTAGGGGTCACTTACGAGGTCCCCCTGTCTTGCAGTAGGGTTTATGTTGGCCAGACGGGGAGGTGCATTAATGATAGAATCAGATAGCACTCCACTGCCACCAGGCAGTCCCCGTTCTGGCCACTTGGCTGTACCTTGTGATAGGTGTGAGTGTCAGGCCGAGTTTAATAGTACCAAGATTGTGTGCAAATTCAAAACGAAATTGGAACGCGATATACATCAGGCATTCATGATAAGGGCCCATGGCACGAATGTGTGTATTAGTGCTCCTTCTGTTGCATTATCCGATACGGAGCAGGCTTTTATCGGTCACTTAACAGTGACGGCAGGCTTTTCAGGTGGTAAATGAAAGCCCTTCATCTTTTCGCATGTGCGGTTTTATTATTCTTTTTATGTGTTTCCTTCAGTAGAGTTCAGCTGCAAGTTACGCCTCGCCCTGTGTGCTTCTTTCTTTGTCCGTGTTTTTTAGGCGTATTTACCACCATGACTAATTATTAATTCCGCCCACCTGAGAAGCTTTTGGAGGCGCAACCGACATCTCGGTTTTAGTTCGTATTCTCCGCGATGCGCCTCCTTAGATTGCGGGTACCTCGGGAGGTATTCAAACACGCTAACAAAGCCACTGCTTTGACTCGGAGCCACCGAGGATGACGGGGGAAAGCTTGGTAAGTAAAAAGGAGTTGGAAGTTCCAGGGGCTGGCGTCAATGTTGTTGCGACACATCGAATAGGTCCTGGTGGGCGCCTCGCTCGATACGCGAGCCGCGCGCATTGAATCGAATCTGATCAGCACCTCCTAGCTAAGAAAGCCCGAGTGCTTTCCCGCGTTTCTAGAGAAGGCGGGGGTAGGCCAGAGATTGGACACGACTACGGTGTCAGCGTTCGGCTGGAACTTGTGTCCAATCAGTCAGAGCACGTCTCCTCGCAAAACACTGATGCCAATGTCGTGTCCAATCTCTGGCCTACCCTGGTCTTCTTTAGCAACGGAGGAAATCACTTAGGCTTTCTTATCTGTAATAGGTGTTTATTTGGTACGGTCCGGTAATGAGATTTTTTGTTGGTGTTTTTTTATAGAACATGATATTTATTAGGCCATTTGTAGCCATAAAGATTGCCTATTTTAGACAGAATATGCATGTAAACAAAAATCGATTCCTTTGCTTTACACCCAACTGCGTTAGATGTAAAAAAAATGAAGTGACGAAATAGTAGCGAAATATTTCCCAAATATTCTGTAGAATGCAACGCTTTTTTTTCTTGAATTTTTGACATTTTAATAATATTACGACATATTTCCAGTGCGATGATGCTCACCAGTTTCCTTTTAGAGCACATCGCGGCGCTCAAATCGATCCCTATAATGTTAGGCCGTGCCCGCTTCCGGAAAAAGATTGGACGTCATTTTCCCTCGGTCGATAAGATTACGGGCTGCTTGTTCTAGATGAAGCAAGCATTGGGGAATCCAGCACACATATCGGCGTCTGACCGGTCGTAATTAAAAGGATTGGATATTTA
Organism: Ixodes ricinus; assembly: GCA_037355805.1. NCBI lineage: Eukaryota > Metazoa > Arthropoda > Arachnida > Ixodida > Ixodidae > Ixodes > Ixodes ricinus. The sequence goes on along the minus strand of JAZHYW010011394.1, from coordinate 5,975 downwards.
TAGCCGTTCATCAAGTAGGCCATAGCAGTTGCTGGATTTGTGTGAACTAAATACTGCTTCCCACCAGGCAGTGCCGAGTTTAGTCTGCGATGGCTCTGTCATACAGAAAATAAGATGGACAAATGTGAGAAAATATTCGCCCCAAGCAAATGCAGGAGGCTGCAGTATGAGGAAAAAAAAGAGAGCAGTCGTGGACCGGCAGTAGTTCGATATTTTTATTCGTACATTTCACGATGCAAACCCTGCATCGCATAAATGATACTTTTTGTCGTTTCTTAGTAGGAGTTAGGAGTAATCACTGGAGTAATTTCAATACTTGGGGGAACAAGTAAAATAATACGATTTTGTTGCATTTTTACATGGCCCCTTTCTCCATGTTTGTACCGAAAGACTGCGAGTAGGCGTTACCTTACTACTGAAAAGCGTGCGTCGCATGTAAAGCGAGTCATTATGAGAAAGAAACTGGCTATAGATAAGGAATCTGACACTATCTGTACAAATAAAATGAGACTGAAAATTTAAAAAAAATATGAAAGACAGGGAGGTTTTTTTACAGAAGATGAATGATGTTGCCTTTATTTCCCTGATGCAGCATCTTTAGTTAAGACTTTTGTAATACCAGCAACACTCAAATTTCACTGGATTGGTATAGCCATAATCTGAGCTTGGATAAACGAAATAAGACAAGTCCCTTTGATCAATACCAATTCCTCATAAAAGCTTCTAATCTCAAATGCTTGTAGAATCAGGCGCTTTCCGCCCCATATAAAAGCATCACCTGAAATATTACGAAGATTTGCCGGCGAGCAGTGAAGCTGTCAAGCATGGTCCGTATCTGTTATTTACGAACCAATAAAGAATTACGAATACATTGTCCCATAGTATGCAGCCTCAAACCTAAAAGAGGCGTGTCGTTTTTCCTTACAACTGTATTTACGTGATTCGTGTTTTTTTCTAATTGGGAAAAGGTAATGGCAGCATTTTTATTGCAGTTGAAAATGCTTTGCACAACTAATCGGTAAGAGTAGAAATCTTGGCAGCCCTTGACATTACGCATCAAGGAGTTTCACCAAAGTTGAGAGGAAGGAAAGCTGGACCCTCGCCTCTTAAACCGTTCGGCGTCGTTGGTGTATTGCACTGAGAGACACTGTTAAGGCCACGGTCCCACTGAATGTGGCAGTTTAGGTACTTTTTGGCAGGTCATTACTCATCTTCTTTTTAATACTGGTTTGTGGGATTGATGTCGTTCGAAAGGCAAAGCAATCCTCTTTCATTTGATGTTATGTATGTATTGGTTTATACTGCTCATGCGCATTTGTTGCGTTGCGAATATGATGGCGCGGACCCTCACTTGCTCTGATGGCCTGAAGCTGAGCCGGTTGGTTTGACATGCTTACTTGAAAACCAGCTGAACGTGAAGGAGAAGCTGGTTCATGTTTCATGGAGAATCTATTAAAGATAACACGGTTCCAATAGAGCAGTTTTGTTAGGATGATGTTGCAGCAGAATGTAATGATATACTTTTCTGGAATTTGCACTACTTTGTTTTGTTCATCTCTCCAAATATTGTCCGAAAATTGTAATTTTGCAGCACAAATATGTCTTTAATGACATGCGCTAGGACAATGAAGTTAGCTACAGACGTAGTAATTATAATCGGTAATATGCAGAAAAATTATAGCTGTGTAAATTTTTTTTGTTTAGATATTCCAGTTCGGCAGCGGTGCACGCCGACATCATTCTAACTTTATCGTCCTGTGTGCAGATAAAACTTCAAGTTTCCCACGCACGCAACGCATCGGACGGGCCTTTGTCATCAAGCGGGAGTGATTTCGTCCTTCGCCGTGCGTCGCATCAAGACCAATCAAAGTCTTTGACATCAGCGCCGTCTGCAGCCACATCAACCTACAAAGGCGATCTTCGGGGACGAACTCATCCAGTTCGGCAGCGGTGCACGCCGACATCATTCTAACTTTATCGTCCTGTGTGCAGGTGAGAGTCCGACAGACGTCGGTGTCAGTATCTGCCCGAAACTTTTTGTGTACTGCTGCCGAACACAGCATACGTTTGTTTTTGTGGGCATTATAGTGCAAACTCTGTTTCAGCCACTTTGCCATCCGAAATGAGTAAAGACGTGAAAGAGTTTACTAAAGCCATAGATGAGCTTCGTAGGGAAATACGAGCTGAACTTAGAGGGCTCAAGGAGAGTGTTAACTTCTGTAGTGGCACTTGTGATGATTTGAAGAAAATACCAGACGAAGTCAGGGAACTACGCAGAGAGATACAAAACCTAACACAGCAAAACAGGGAGTTACAAACTGAAAACCGTCAGCTCACTAGTAAGGTAGAAGAGCTAGAACAGTATATGAGATCTAACAACCTGGAGATCAAAGGAGCCCCTGTAACGGGCAACCCAATCGACATCGTAAAGAAAATCGGTGAACTGGTGGGTGAACCTCTTGAGAACACTGATATTGACATTTGCCATCGGGTTCCTACTCAAAAAAATGGAAAAAACATCATAGTACGCTTTGTTCAGCGATCCAAGCGAAATGCGATGCTCGAAAAATGCAAAAAAAAGCGATTGACGACCTCAGATATTGGTGCAGAGGGATCCGAAAATCCTATGTATGTTAACGAGCACCTGACGAGGTCGAATAAGCAGTTACTTGGAGCGGCAATCGCCCGCAAGCGCGAGACTAGATGGAAATTTGTCTGGACAGCGGGGGGGAAGAGTGTATGCAAAGAAAGATGATACGTCGGCTGTCATCAGAATCGCGAATGAAAACGATATTCAAAAAATGGTCGCGTAATCGGACTGTCCCAAAAGTTTTGATAAGCGTTGCTCTTATCTCATGACTTCCACTTTTACGGTAGACTGTGTGTACTATGACGAGTCATCATTTAACCGAACATTTCAAGATACCAAAAATGCATTTTCTTTAATTCATTTTAATACGAGAAGTATAGTCAACAAACAAGATGACCTTAATTTGTTTTTCAATTCATTATGTCTAAATTTTGATGTCGTTCTTTGTACGGAGACATGGGTCCCTCAAGATGTAGAACCTCCAGGTTTTGCCGGTTATAAATGTGCGAGCTTGGGAAGAAAAATAAAAGAGGAGGTGGTGTTGCCATTTACCTTAGTGATAATATATCTTGGTATGTACTTGATGAGTTTTCTATGATCACCACAGATGTAGAGTGTCTTGTCGTTCATGCTGGAAGCGTCCTTATTGGTGTTGTGTATAGGCCCCCCGCGGGAAGTAAGTCTGTTTTTCTCTCGATTTTTGAAGACCTTCTTGATTTTCTCGGTTCGACTGCTAAACCATTTTTTGTTATGGGTGACATAAATATAGATCTACTTGGAAATGAAAGTGACTCAATTGAAATAAAAAATGTCTTGGCTGCTTGCGGGTGTATAAATACGGTGACACTGCCTACCAGAGTGACTTCGGAACGGTGTAGCTCTATCGATGTTTGCATAACAAATCTAAACACTAATGAGGTCTCATCAGGTGTTTTCGAACATGATCTCAGCGACCACCTACCTATTTTTTGTGTATCGACTCTTCATAGAAAGATAGGTGCTATTTACAATGAAACTTTCAGTTACAGGAAAATAGATGAACACTCGTTGAGAAGGTTTCGCGACTACATCTCTGTCATGGACTGGAACAGCGAATATTTAGAAGAGAACCCGAATCTTGCGTACGCCAGTTTCCTAAAAAAATTTCAGCATTGTTACGACATAGCTTTCCCGTTAAGACAAATTAATAAACGGAGAAATAAATTTCGCAAACCTTGGATGACTCCTGATTTATACAGTCGCGTTAAAGAAAAAAATAAAATGTACCACGACTTTCTTAAGTGTAGAGACCAAGATGTTCTTGCTGCATTTAAAAAGTATAGAAACAAACTAACCTCCGATTTAAAAAATGCCAAACAAGAATACTATAAACACCTGTTTTATCTCGTTCAGCGTGACCCCAAAAAGATATGGGAAGCTGTAAACACCTTAACAAATAAGCATAGTCATTCCCGGGGTATAAATCACGTGATTATTGATGGGAATTATGTTAGCGGTATAGAACTTTGTAATTCGATGAACGAGTATTTCGTAAATGTTGGTGCACCTTTAGAATCCGACAATGAGCCCTTACACGGCGGCATGATGACCACGCGTTCTATAGCCAATTCGATAATGTTATCGCCAACCACTCCACAAGAAGTAGAAGGTCTTATAAATAAGATAAAAAACAATGTAGCCCCTGGCGTAGATGGAATAAAACCCGCTCCCATTAAATATGTTTCTCAAATTATAAGTAATATCTTATCCCATATCATAAATTGTACTCTAGAATCTGGTATATTCCCAGACCCCCTAAAAATTGCTAAAGTTACCCCTGTCTTTAAAGGAGGGAAACCATATCTACAAAATTATAGACCTATATCAGTCTTGCCAATATTTTCGAAAATATTTGAGGGGGTTATACAAAGCCGATTATATCAGTTTCTTTTAAAGCATGATGTCATAAACAAATCTCAGTATGGCTTCCAAAAGGGCAAATCATCAGAGCAGGCACTTGTTGAGACAAAAGATAAAATAATATACAACATGGAAAATAAATTATACACACTGGGAGTCTTTTTAGACTTTAAAAAAGCTTTCGACACGATTCAACACCAAATTTTGCTAAATAAACTTCAGCTGTACGGAATACGAGGAGTAGCTTTGGCTTTAGTAAAACATTATCTAACAAATCGCCTCCAATTCGTCAAAGTTAACAACTCTGCCTCAACCACGTTGGAAGTAAAATATGGTGTCCCCCAAGGTTCTATCCTAGGCCCCTTGTTGTTCCTCCTTTATATAAATGACATTACTGATATTCCTAGATCTCCAGAACTGATTATATACGCAGATGATACTAACGCATTTTTCGCCTCTGCTTCCAAAGCATCCCTAGAGTCAATGGTAAATAGCTATCTCGCTGAACTAGCAGTGTGGCTCCATAAAAATAAACTGCAACTAAATTCTAAGAAAACCAAGTATATAATTTTTGCTCCAATAAACAAACATGATAATACCCCAATAACTCTATATTTCGAAAACACAATTATAGAGCAAGTCCCCGAACAAAAACTTTTAGGCGTTTGGTTTAACCAGGAGCTTAGCTGGAATGCACATGTAAATAAGTTGACTGCCGAGCTTTCTCAGGCAGTTGGATGTTTGTATAAAATAAGAAACCTGATCCCTACATGGTTAAAAAAACAATTATATTACTCTCTTTTTACTCAAAGTTATGCTACTGTATTTTAGTATGGGGTACAACAACGCTCACAAACTACAATAAGATTCTTAAATTACAGAAGAAAATATTGCGGTTATTTGAAAGCTATACGGGAAATATGCAAGACCTTCCAACTGAGCCACTTTTTAGAAAACACGGTATACTTAAGGCTAACCAAATTTATGATTTCAAGTTAATGCAACTAATCAAAACTGAAAAACTTTATGATATAACTACAAGTGACGCAGTGCATAGATACACCTTTCGGCACTCTTTAAGACGACCTCCACAGATTCGAACAAATTACGGAAAGCAAACTAAAAATTATCAGGTGACCAAATTGTTAAATTCAATTGGGACCCTCGTGGATTTTAATACCTCCTTTTCTAAATTTAAGAAAGAGCTGAGGACACTCTTGGTGGGCAGTGACACTGTTTTATAGCCATTTTTTATACATGTAGAAATTGATGGTTTTGTCTCTGAACTTGTGAAAAAGTTTTCTTTCATAATCTATATCACTAGTTGTGATCCTCTCTTGATGATGTGTTTTAAAGCCATTGACATTATTTGTATCGCTGATGTATAGAGCTGCATGAAGTATAATGTACTGTGTACCGTATGTACGAACTGCAAAGGGGACAGAGACCTTCGTCAGGCATTCTCTGCCTTTAGTCTCTGTTCCCC
>JAZHYW010011393.1:0-20576 GCA_037355805.1 Ixodes ricinus | reverse complement strand
TTGACGATTGTCGTGTGCGGCGCTTTTGAACCCCTCTCTTGAACCTCAAAGTATTCAAAAAGAGAGCTTTTATGTTTTTATTGGGATATTTATGCAACTAAGTAAAACGGCATTCAAACTACTATTTATAGGGTTCGTCGCTCCAATCTTTTGTAAAACTCCCCAAACATGCCTCCGCGCGTCAGCTGTGACCTAAAGTGCGGATTTTTTTGTTGTTATTTGACTATGCTTTTATTGTTTTTTTAAATAATACTACGTGTAGAACCTTTCATTGCCTTCCACATTATGCCAAATTTAGTGTCTTAATCACGTACCAGTACTGAGAAATAGATTCTAAAACAAGAGAAGGTTTTCACTTTTTGTTAAATTTCAGCACGCTGTATAAAAAAAAAACATTTCATTTGTATGCGTTGGCGTTTTTTTACATTTTTTTTTTTAGCCAGCATATATTCCGTTAGAGGTATATTCACTAGTTTTGAGTTTTAAGCCTCTAAATAGGCTAAAAAAGAGCAAATTCCGATGGGGGGTAATGGTTAAATTGACGATTGTTTTGGTGTGTAGCGTTTTTGAATCCCTCTTAAATCTCAAACTATTAAAAAGAGAGCATCTATATTTTTTTATTGTGATATATATGCAAGTAGGTAAAACAACATTCCAACTACTAATTATTATTCGTCGCTCCAATCTTTGTAAAAAATCCCAAAAAAACAAGCCTCCACAAACAACTGTAACCAAAACGGCGGATATTTTTTTTTTTCGGCTACGTTAAGTATTGTTTATAATATAATATCACGCTGTAGAACCGTTCATTGCCTTCCACATTATGCAAAGGTTGTGTGTTGATTATGTACGAGTATATGAAACTAGAAAATGTTTTCAATTTTTGTTCAATTTCAGCACGCCGCCCTCGATCTTTTACCGTGGCCTCCGAGATCCCGAAAAAGCGCGCGCGAAGGCTTCTCCGGCCGTCCCATTTGCTCGCTCGCTCGCTCGATAACACTCGTACTCACTCATTCATACTCATTAGAGAGTTTTAGCACATCGTTCCGATACTTCCGATACCCCCGATAACGGTACTATGCATGCGCAAGGGCGGCGGCGGTGATATCGGGTATCGTTATCGGAGTCATCGGAACGATCTACTAAAACTCTCTATTAGCAGTAGGAGTGTTATCGCGCTAACTCGTGTCCGCTCGCCACGAGGGGCGATGCCCGCCCAGCCCCCCCCCCCCCCCCCCCCCCCCCCCCCCCCCCCCCCCGGGAACAGGTCGGTGTCAAACGTCCCAGACGTTGCGCTCGACCACCTCCGATTTCTAAAAAAAAATTCATGGCCTTTTGCCGCAATCTCCGTAGCCATGCCCTGAAATATTTTTGACGAAAAAAATTTTTTGATGACGTGAGCGCGGTTTTAACGTTTAAAAACAGCGTGAAACTAGGCATCACTCAATAATTGATGAAAAATCAGGTTTTTGATGAAACACCCAACAATATTTTTTTCTTAAATTTGCGCAGCTTTCGACTTACAATGTGGTTGGGCTTGTGCAGTTTTGTTTAATTTAAATATTTATAAAAAAACTATTTTTTTAAATTTTAACATTTTGTTATTTTATTAAAAAATATCTAATTGCTCCCGGGACTTAATAGAACTTTTTACCGGCTGCCCTGCAGGTATATAATCTATAAAAAAATGTTTAAAACCGCTCACTTAAATATCTTGCAGTAAACAAAAATCCTGAAGTTGCAAAAAAGTGCGTTTTGACGCATAAACAGCCGTTTATTTGACCCTGAGGTGGTCCAAGTAAAAATACAAAATGTGGTGGGTTTGGAAGAACAATCGATTGTCTTTTGATTCTGAAAGTTTAATCAAAGTAATTTTTGTTTAAAGCGAGAAAACAATTTTTGAAGTTGAACTCTCGCACCACAACCCGGAGTCGCTTCTTAACGCCTCTTCGCCGCACAGCACGCCACCTGCGACGATAGCTGACACGATTAGGTCCAAAGAAAGAAGGGAGTTTGCTGCCGCTTCCCCTTGTCCGTCTTTCCGGCTGCAAGGGAAGAAACGGCGGGTATCGTGTAATAATCGGAGGTGCCGCCAGCGCGTAGCCATAGCAGGCCCGTTGTGCCCTTTGTACCCGAGGGCGGCTCGAAACGCGATGCCTAAACGACGGGCGGCATCAGGCGACGTGGACTTCTCCATGCCATGCCAAAGGTCCCACGGCCACCTCCGATTCCTAAAATAAAATTAATGTCTCTTCACCGTAATGTTTGTGGTGCCCCTCTAACATATTTTTTGACGAAAAACAAATTTCATGGGGTGATGGCGGTTTGAACTCGTAAAAAGGAGTGAAACTAGGAGTCATTTAATAATTGATGAAAAGTAAGATTTTTTACGGAACACTGGAATATTTTTGCCTAAAAACCATACGGTATTTGGATTGCTATGCAATAAGGATCATGGAATTTGGTATGCTCGAAGCAGTTTTAAAAAATAAAGAATATATGAGCATTTTAGCAATTTTTTTAGTTTTGTTACAAACTATCTCTTTGCTGCAAGCGACTGTAAAAATTCTTATTGACAGCCCTGTAGGTATACTGTGCACAAAAAAAGGTTTCAGGCCGTACAACTAAATATCTTGAAGAAAAAAAACTCAATTTGTGCAAAATTGCGTTTTGCCGTTTAAAGAGCCGTCAATTCTGCCTTGAGGTGGCCCAAAGAAAAATACGAAACATGGTTACTTTTACAGAAGAGTTTATTGCCTTTTGTTCTTGAAAGTTTAATTTAAATAATTTTGTTCTAAAGAGGAAAAAAAAACATTTTGAAGTTGAGCTTTCGCGCCGCAACTTGGCGTCGTTTCTTGCGCCTCTTCTCTGCACAGCACGCCACCGTCGAGCCCGGCAAAGCGTGCGACGGTGTCACGGTGTGCGCACGCAGGTAAACAGCAGGACCTCGAGTTGTCTGGTACATCTTTGTAGGAAGAGGCTTTTTTCCACTCTTGTTGCTTTATGGCTTTTCCTATTTCGACCGTTTTGCGCGGCGGTGTCCTCCTGTGGTCTTCCACTGTCTTGATATCAGCAAATGCTTAGCGCTGCCAGGTCAGAGCATCCACTAGTAAGCTAGCTGTTTCTTACGTACACATCGCAATCAAGCTCTCTCTTGTCAACGTCAGGACAGATGTAAACAGCAACACAAAAGCCCCGTGAACGGGCAATGTCAAACGACGAGGCGATGTGGTGTTAACGAATGCGCGCCGTTGGAGGCTCACGCCTCGTTTGTGTTTAAATCGGCTTTGAAACGGCAAATTCTTTCGTCGCTGAATAGTTCCGCTTTTCACCGCAGTATGCGTGACAGCTAGATTTCGCGGCGATATTATCGCGTTTCCCTTTTAGGAGAAGTCCACGTCAGCTGATGCCGCCCGTATTAGGCATCGCGTTTCGGAGTGTGAGGAGCCGCCCTCGGGTACAAAGGGCACAACGGGCCTGCTATGGCTACGCACTGGCGGCACCTCCGATTATTACACGATACCCGCCGTTTCTTCCCTTGCAGCCGGAAAGACGGACAAGGGGAAGTGGCAGCAAACTCCCTTCTTTCTTTGGACCTAATCGTGTCAGCTATCGTCGCAGGTGGCGTGCTGTGCGGCGAAGAGGCGTTAAGAAGCGACGCCGGGTTGTGGTGCGAGAGTTCAACTTCAAAAATTGTTTTCTCGCTTTAAACAAAAATTACTTTGATTAAACTTTCAGAATCAAAAGACAATCGATTGTTCTTCCAAACCCACCATATATTGTATTTTTACTTGGACCACCTCAGGGTCAAATAAACGGCTGTTTATGCGTCAAAACGCACTTTTTTGCAACTTCAGGATTTTTGTTTACTGCAAGATATTTAATTGAGCGGTTTTAAACATTTTTTATAGATTATATACCTGCAGGGCAGCCGGTAAAAAGTTCTATTAAGCCCCGGGAGCAATTAGATATTTTTAATAAAATAACAAAAATATTAAAATTTTCAAAAACTTATTTATTTTTTTAAATATTTAAATTAAACAAAACTGCACAAGCCCAACCACATTGTAAGTCGAAAGCCGTGCAAATTTAAGAAAAATATATTGTTGGGTGTTTCATTAAAAAGCAGATTTTTCATCAATTATTGAGTGATGCCTAGTTTCACGCTGTTTCTAAAAGTTAAAACCGCGCTCACGTCATCAAACATTTTTTCGTCAAAAATATTTCAGGGCATGGCTACAGACATTGCGGCAAAAGGCCATGAATTTTTTTTTTAGAAATCGAAGGTGGTCGAGCGCAACGTCTGGGACGTTTGACATGGAATGACCCTTCTTTCTTTGGACCTAATCGTGTCAGCTATCGTCGCAGGTGGCATGTTGTGCGCGAAGCGACACCGAGTTGTGGTGCGAGGGTTCAAATTCAAAATTGTTTTCTCGCATCAAACAAAACTCACTTTGATTAAACTTTCAGAATCAAAACACAATCGATTGTTCTTCCAAACCCACCATATTTTGTATTTTTACTTGGACCACCTCAGGGATGAAATAAACAGCTGTTTATGCGTCAAAACGTACTTTTTCGCCAATTCAGCATTTTTGTTTACTGCAAGATATTTAATTGAGCGGTTTAAAAAAAATATAGATTATACTATACCTGCAGGGCAGCCGGTAAAAAGCTGTATTAAAGGGCCTCTGACACGCCAAAAAAATATTTTTTTCATGCTAGGCGTTGAAATGGCATATCAGGACATCACAAAAAAATTGTTTCACTATAGAGTTGCGTAGTTTTTTTTTATAAAAAATAGAAATACGAGGCCCAATTCAAAGTTCCCGCCGTGCACTGTGACGTAAGAGTGTACCGCAAGGTGTCGGGGCGGTCAGAAGGTAGGCATCGCCGGAAGTCACGTGAGTTGTATCCCTCCTCGTGCTTACTGCGAGCGCGTGTAATATTTTTTTAATATTTTTGTTATTCTCCGCATTTCTACGAGCGATCGAAGCAGACAAGGTTTCTTTTATTTGCCTTTCATCGCTTAATGTTGCTGTAAAGGTAGAAGAAGCGGAGTCAGTGAATTGACGTGATCAACTACAATGCCTAGAAGGTGCTGTATGAGGGACTGTCCCGGTATTTCAGCAACTGAAGAAGAGATCACACTACATGCATTTCCGAGAGACATACGTACATCGGCCGTATGTGCACCTAGTAAACAAGTTCTACTCATGTTCTAGACAAAATACATACTTTGTGCTCGACGTTTACTTGTACTTTGTACACAAACCAGATCGTATTCTGTAGACGGCAGGCATCTTTAGCCTGGAGAGTATCCGATGATTCAACTACCTCTGTGTCTGAACCTTCAGCAATGCGATCGGGCGTGTCGTATGCTAGCAATCCTAATTTCTGCGAGCGTTCTAAAATTATTTTTTTCAAAACTTGGTGGCTTGTTTTGCGTCCAGTATAGCTCTGTATGATCGGACTGACGGCACGCACTCGTACACTGGCTTGTACTCGCAACGCTTTCATCATTGACCTCTATCACGTCGATCCACTGACTCTTCGTTTTCAAATTTTACAGCACGCAAACTAACCAACGGTGCAGCGGTAAAGAGCTAGTGGAACTGAACTTCATGTCTAACGGACTCTCAATTTGGTTGTCGACAAGGTAAATCCACTGAAGCCGCTTTATTACTTCAAAAGAAATTATATTGCAAAATATTGAAAAAAGGCTTCTTACGTTAGGTGTATTTATAGACTTCAGTAAAGCGTTCGATGTTCTCAATCACCACATTCTTCTTGCTAAACTTGGCAATTATGGTGTCCGCGGAGTGCCCCTTGCTTTACTTACATCATATCTACAACGTAGGAAACAGTGCGTAGTAATTGACGGTCATTACTCTTCCTTTCATAATGTTATTGCTGGTGTACCACAAGGTAGCATACTTGGGCCTCTTCTATTTAATGTTTACATAAATGATATTGTTAACATCGATCACCAAGTTCAGTTTGTCATTTATGCTGATGATACGAGCCTCTTTATTTCTGCTACTGATGCTGATGTTCTGATATGTAAAGCGAATAATATCTTAACTAAATTTGACATGTGGTCCAAAGTTAATGGCCTTAAAGTAAACACCCAAAAATCCAAAGCCATTTTATTTCGATCTATTCATAAACCAGTTCTGGTTAAAAATGAAATCAAACTTGGTGATTCCAAAATTGAGTTGGTTAGCCAACATAAAATTTTAGGAGTAGTTTTTTCCGAGTATATGATGTGGGATTGCCATATTAACTATTTAATTGCTAAACTTTCCAGAGTTGTTGGCATCATTGCCCGCTGTCGTAATGTTTTACCAATCAGTATTAAGTTAAGACTTTACTACGCACTATTTGAATCCAATTTAAATTACTCTCATCTTGTATGGGCTACCACAACTAAGACAAACCTTCAAAATCTACTATTATTGCAAAAAAAAGTTTTACGTTATATCGCGGGTGTCCCATATACAGACCATACAGAACCATTATTTTCAAGATATCAAATGCTTCCCGTAGAACGCGTATATAATTATCGTTTACTCTGTACCCTTCGTTTCTCATCGCCAACATTAATAGATTTTTTGTATTTTATTTCTGAACTTGAGAAACGTGAAAGTAATATAAACACACGCCGTGCAGGCACTTGGCTCCTTCCTCGGTGCCGCACAAATTATAACCTCCAGTCATTGCATTACAAAGTACCGTACGTGTTAAATAAATGTCTCACGAACAACATAAACATCTACACAATTGGCAAAAAAGACTTACGTACTTACTGTTTTAACTATTCATAACTAATTTTGTTCTTCTGCTCCTTCAATGTTATGTGACCTTGTTTTATTTTTCTTATCATCCTGGTAAAGTGTTTTTTATGTTTGTCGTCCGAGCTGCTGCCATGTAAAAGGGAACTCAGACCCAGTCAAGCTGCTTTTAGCAGCTTTTTGTCTGAGGACCCCTCCAGTACTCTGGAAAAATAAAGTTTATTGTATTGTATTGTATTGTATTGTAAACTTCGTTTTCTACGATCGCTCGTACGAAAAGCAGAATAAAAAAAAAATCTTAGGCACGGTCGCGGAGAGCACGAGGACTGAAACTCACGTGACTTCCGGTGAACTCACTTTTAGTGACGTAGGTCGATGCCCCCTTCTGACCGCCCCGACACTTGCGGTACACTGTTACGTCACAGTGCACGGCGGGAACTTTGAATTGGACCTCGAATTTCTATTTTTTATAAACAAAACTACGCAACTCTATAATGAAACAATTTTTTCTGATGTCCTGATATGCCATTTCAACGCCTAGCATGAAAAAAAAACATTTTTTGGGGCATGTCAGAGGCCCTTTAAGTCCCGGGAGCAATTAGATATTTTTTGATAAAATAACAAAAGTGTTAAAATTTTCAAAATAATTTTAGTTTTTTTTTAATATTTATATTAAACAAAACTGCACAAGCCCAACCACACTGTAAGTCGAAAGCCGTGCAAATTTAAAGGGGCACTGACACCCCAGAGGTCGTATTATTTTTTATTGTCTAAAACGACGCAAGTTGTAGTCATAAACACGCAAAAAAAACCGCATCGCGAAAAAAAATTTCCCCGCGCGCGCGCGCGCCTTTTTTATTTTTGGCGTTTAAATCTCCCGCCGCTACCTCCTTGCTTCTTATGATCGATGACGTCAAAAATCAGGAAATCTAGAAGCTTTGTAGGCGGCATTTCTATAACATTTAATAACGGCACTCGTAAAACATGTTTTTTAACGCAATTGCGAACGCACTACGGCCCTTCTTTTTGAAATACCAAAAATCAGAGTTCGGTGAGATGTCCCTTCCTAGATTTGTGTCCTCTCTTTGGCGGCGCTCGAGCAGACCGGCGTGTCGGCGAAGAAACCGGTTTTTCCAGCGCCGGCTCCCTTCTATCCCGCCAGCTCGCCTCCTCCTCGCATCGGGTCAGCGGAGGTCCGAGAGAAAGTCGAGTCGCAGGAGACCGCAAAATTTGACTGACTGCACTGCCGGGGACCGCGCGGGAACTTCAAATTCAGCATTTGGAAATTGTTTTTTTATCATTCACAAATACTGAATTCCCAAGTTTCGAATTTTGAGGGTAATGTCCCGGCACCGTTTTCAATCGTTTCGGATAATAAAAAAAAATATGATTTTGATGTGTCAGTGCCCCTTTAAGAAAAAATATTGTTGGGTGAAGATCACTAAAAACCTGATTTTTCATCAACTATTGAGTAATGCCTAGTTTCATTCTGTTTTTAAAAATTAAAACCGCGCTCACGTCAAAACAAAAAAAGTTTTCGTCAAAAATATTTTAGGGCATGGCTACAGACATTGCGACAAAAGGCCATAATTTTTTTTTTTTTTTTGAAATTGGAGGTGGTTGAGCGCATTGTCTGGGACGTTTCACATGGAATGACCCTTCTTCAATTGTAGCCATCTCCCAGCTATGAAACCACGCGAAAAGCATAGGCACGGCACCTCTGCGCCTAAGTTTCCCCCAGCGAAGTAAGGCTGATGAATTTTCGGCTTCGGTCCCATTGGCTGGCACGTGTCGACGAGGCTCCCATTGACCGTGCGCATCAGTTTGAACGATCGCTCACCCGATGGCGCTGCGTGTCCGCGAGGCAGCGGCTCTACAAATGACTTTTTTCGTAGTTACGCAGACACGAAGCAAGGAACTACGAATAGTAATTCTGGTGATGACAATGTACAATAAATAATATACCAAGAGGACCGGCGTTGTGATCTAGTCTTCTAGGTATGTGCGAATAGTGGATTTTGAGTTCGAAGCGAATATTGGTTTTAGTCGAATATTTTCGAATTGAATACCGAATAGCTCTCCGGACTTTCTTACTGCTGCATTATGCCATAAACAAAAACCCATCTGAACTCGTAAAGGTTGTTCCCAAACTTCCACTTGTCCACACCAATGCAAAGTTCATTTTTATTTAACTATATTTATAGACTGTGGCTTCAGAAAGACCATTGCCTATACGGAAATGTCAAGTAAACAATGCATTTGACATACGGTTAAGCCTATAGGGATGCCGAGCTATACCTAATTAGGGGATTTATAAATATTCTTGCTACATGCAAATATTTTTTTATTAAATCTAGAATTTGAGAAAATAAGGAAAAAGACAGTTATAAACGATGAACGTAGGCTGTCAGGAGATATCTGCCTAACATACACTCTTGCATAATAGCCATGAGTTTAATTTTGAACGCTTTACTGTAGTGTAGGTATCAACATTCACAAAGTTTTCGTTTCTTTTGACACACCACGCGCACGTGTGCAATATTTGTACTTTCCAGGGGTTCAACGCGGTGGCTTAGCTCTCAGAGGACACTAGGAGCTATCGAAGCCAATACTGTAAATATTCAGTGGCGGCCATAGCTGTGTGCGTGGACTGCTGAGCGCGTGCTGACGCCGAGCTTCCGCAGTTCTTCTCCAACGTGCATTCCGCACCATCAATGTGAGCTCATTCTGAGCGTGCGCTCTAAGAGCGCCCACAAATATGGCGTCCTGTGAATACTCCTATACTGTGTTTTTCACGCGATCGTTCGGAGTGGCGCAAAGACCGACGTGCGTTGCGCAACGTCACGTGATACCAGTGGCGTCGGAAATTCAGAATAAGGACATTTAAACAATTTCATGTAAACAATACAGAGAAGGAAAACGAGAATCACGCTAAATTTAACTCTTCATCCAACTCCCCACTTCCACCCTTCCACCACCGTCGCCTCCGCTCTCCCGAATAGACTGGATGCAGTAGCGTCTCCTTCAGTTCATCGTAACGTGAAATGAAGTATAATATCTGAACGCAGATGGATAGACCCAATCCGTGAACGTGGAAATGTTCGCGGATTAATAAATAAATAATAAACGGATAAATAATAAAAAGCACTCACCACTAACGCCGACTACGAGGATCCAGACGGCCACTACCAGGGCGTGCATGTCCTCACTGGCTGCCGCGCTGGTGAGGGGAGGATAGCTGGAGACTGCGGGTCTCTCACGCCCGCCTCGGAACTAGATGAAACATGCAACCCAGCGGAAACGGCTAGAGAGATATACAGGCTGAAAGGAAGTAGAGTCATCTCGCTCCCGTCCAGTCGTTGAGCTGCCCGGGGGTTGCGAAAACCTCGACTTCCTCCATTGTGGCGGTCCTTGCTGCTATCTTCGAGAAGCAGAGACACAATTGCTGCGGCTACTCGCTGGTTATCGCTTCCTTGTTAGATTTCCCGTCGCGGATGTTCTTCATCGATAAGGAAGACGTTAATGACTCCGAGTCGGCTTCAAGTCCGATTGGATTCAGCTCTGATTTGGCGATTCATCGCTCTAAACAAATGCACTGCGCACGTCTAGTTTCCCCGCAGTGCACGCGGTGGGCTAATCTTAATCGATGCCATCCGCGTTCAACGGACAGCCACAGACTATTAAGAACAACACCCCTTTCTACGTGATTACAAGATAGCGCGAACTTGACAAGGACATAAAAAGGCACACGTACGGCAGGACTGGCACTGACTTCCAACCAAGTTTATTGCATGTGGTGGTGGTGGTGGTGGTGGTTGATCGTTGGGGTGCAACGTCACCTAGGTTAGCCTAGCTCAGGAAGTTTATTGCTTCATCCAACCAAGCAATTTATACCATCGCCTGCAAACATAAAACAAAAAAAAAAGATAGTTGATAATTATTTGTCAGTAAGAGCACACCGACAGCATGCTGACGCACATACGTCTCCCGCTTTTAGGGGCGAAGCTCCTTAGGGTCAGCCTTGTCCATCCGTCCGGCGTCCGTGCTCACATCGATTGCCATCCCATCTGTCTGCCATGGATGAAACGTTGCATGTAGCTGCTCAACGTCTATACAGGAGAGGGCGCTGCAGTCAAATGCGTATATAATCGCCTTAAACTTTGCATGCATTGTCTCAGCGTTTATAGACGAGAGGGCGATTGCGGTCAAATGCTCAAATGCGTATATAACCACGTTCCATACCACACATTCTCTTTCTGACATGGACCGTTGACTTAAGCGGTGGAGATGCGTTCCCACGGCTTATAGCGGATCCAAGCTGATCCGCTGTGAACAGTGGTTCTCAACCATCGATCTTTCGCGGACCCCTTGTGGATCGGCGGAGATGATGGAGGACCCCGTTCATGGTGAGTGGAGAGGAAAGGTTGTGGTAGGGTTGCCTTGCTGCATGCCCATCCGGGAGGAACAACACGAAGCCGGGATTTCCATAACGAGAAACTACATTTATTAGAGTAACAGGAATGGGTTGTTAGTATCAACGTAAAACATTGCCGGAGCGTTCGGACTGCACGCCTCCGTGGCCACGGTCCATCTCCCCTTTCCGTAGGCGTGTCCTCCTCTTTTATACACTTGCGTGCCTGTCCTTCGTGCGCTGTTTGCGCGCCCCGGACGTTCTTTGCTCCGGGCGGTCAGCAGCGGCCTCTGGTGGTGGTGGCCGACCCTCGCTCCCACACTTCCCCCCCCTTAAGCGTGCGGCATGTCAATGTCTGTACCGTCGTGGTCGTCGTCGGAAGGGAGTCGTCGAAGAAGGTGTGGGCGGCGGCGCTGTACGAGCGCTAGGGCGCGCTCCAGGTCGCGGTCGTCCTTGGTCGCCGTTCCCGGCATCGCTGGCAGTTGCAGTTTCCGGTGCCTGTGGAACGCCTTGCCCACTGGCCGCGGTTCCGTGGGTAGGGCCTCGCCGGTTGCCGCCCTCGGTGACTGCATGGGACCGCCACGTGTCCTGGGACCCTGGCGTCCAGATGGCCGGGACTGGTGGTGGCGTTGCCCGTGATCCATCTTCGTAGATCAGAACGAGCAATTGCCATGGGTTACTCTCATCTGTAACCCCTGGCTCCATATTGCATAAAAAAGATATAAAGGATCTGGGGTGGGCACACAATCGCGCAATATTTCCCCCCTCAAAAAGGCGATCAGATCCGTGGGATGATATACGATCGAGGTACAACGCTCGAAACCCGAAAGAAAGAAGAAAAAAAATACGAAGAATCTTGTCCACCGCTCTACGACTTCTCTCTCAGCCGTCACCGACGTCGCAGGTTGTACCGCCTGTGTGGCGGCGAGGGGGGTCCGGAACCGGGCCGTCGTCGGCATCGGTCCGATCCTGCGAAAAACCATCTTCCGGGACGTGGAATTGTTTCAGGTCGGTGACATGAGTTGGTCCTGTGGACTCACCACTGAGATGGTGAATTAGTGTGTATGTAAGCGGGGAAAGCTTTTTGCCTACACGAAATGGACCATCCCACCTGTTGGCCAGTGAGGCCGTGAAGCCTTTTGCCGCGTCACTCAGGGGTGAGTGCGCCGGAGCACCAAGTCTCCCACCTCGAACTGCAGGTCTCGGCGTCCCTGGTTGTACTGGTCGGATTGCTGCAGTCTGGCAACGTCAAGGTTCTCCCGGGCTTCCTTGAGGTTGATAGTGAAACGCTTTCGCAGGTCGTCTGCGAACTTTGTGTAGTTGCGGTCCTGTGCCCTGGGCTCTGTCGAACGGAGAGTGTTAGTGAGAGGAAAGGCAAGCTCTCTGCCAAAATTGAGCTGGGCAGGGGTGAGCCCGGTTGACCGGTTAACCGTGGTGCGGGTGGCGAAGGCCATTTCTGGGAGCTTCGCATCCCAGTCTTTGTGACGCTCCGTGTGCGCAACAAGCATCATCTTAAGGTTTCGATTTACCCTTTCGGTTATATTTGCCTGTGGATGATACGGCGAAGTCCGCTTATGTTCAATTCCCAGAACCGCGCATGCATCGACGAACACTTTGCTCGTAAAATACGACGCATTGTCCGAAATTAGGCTTGCCGGGAAACCAAAACGCGCGAAAACTTGGAGTAGGCAGTCCCATATTTTCTGCGAGTCCAACTTTCGTAAAGGGAACAGCTCCACCCATTTGGTGAAATGGTCTGTTACTACGAACAAGTACTGGTTTCCGCGTGGGCTACGTGGAAATGGACCCATGACGTCACAGCAACAGATCTGCCAAGGGCTCTGGCTTGCGATCGGTTGCATGAAACCTGGGGGTTGACCACCACGTGGCTTCGCTTTCTGGCATGACGGGCAACTACGCGCATACCTCAGTACATCTTGCCGCATGCCGGGCCACGTCGCAATCTGGGACAACTTATCGTAAGTTTTGCTCCCACTGCTGTGTCCGGCTAAGGCAGAGCTGTGCATGTATCTGATGAAGGACTTACGTAACTTCCGAGGTATCACTGTTCGAAACGGAGAACTGCTCAGATCATCATCAGCCTGAGGGATGTAGCGCAACAGGAGTCCGTCACTGCTCAGTAAGTAAGAGTCGAACTGTTCATCACCCTTGGTGTTGACTGGGCTGGACTCTGCCAGCCAGGCAGTCACTTGTTGGCACAACCCATCGTCGTGCTGGGCCTTGAGAAGCTCCTCTCTTGAGACCAATGTTCCCCACCGTGAATCAGGTGGTCCCTGTGCTGTATCAACGACCGCAACCAGACCTGGAACTTCCTGCACGTGCTCCTCAGGAAGGGGGGCGCGGGAAAGTGCATCAGCAATTTGGTTTGTAGCACCAGGCCTGTACACAATAGTGTAATCGTATTGTTGCAGCGTAAGTGCCCACCGAGCGAGGCGACCAGCGGGGTTCTGAAGTCTTTTCAGCCATGACAACGCTAAATGATCACATTGAATTTGGAATGTTGCGCCATCCAAATACATGTCAAATCGCTTTAACGCATACACTATGGCCAAGCATTCTCTTTCTGCAACACTGTAATTACGCTGTGCGGAATTGAGGGTCTGACTTGCGAAAGCAACCGGGCGAAGTGTACCGTCATGTTCCTGCAGTAAAACAGCTCCGACGCCACAATCGCTTGCATCTGTCTGCAAAACGAATGGTTGGTTTAGGTCGGGAAGATGCAGACACGCGTTCTCTGTCACTGCCTTTGATAAGGCTATGAATGCGCTTTGTTGCTGTTCGCTCCAACACCATTTGACGCCTTTTCGAAGAAGGTGATTAAGCGGCTGAGAAATCTCCGAGCAGTAAGGAATGAAATCCCTATAGAACGCAATCATTCCGAGATATCGCTGTAAACTTTTCACGTCATGGGGGCACGGGTACTCAGTTAGTGCGCGCAGTTTTTCATCGTTAGGATGGAGCGTGCCGCTATCGACAACAAATCCGAGGAGGTTGATTTTGGGCTCGGCCAATTGAACTTTCCCCGGATTGATTGTTAGGCCCGCGTTCCGCATCCGCTCAAGCACAATAGTCAAGTGTTCGAGATGCTCCTCGAATGTACGCGAGAAAACAACAACGTCATCCATGTATGCCATCGCGAATTCGTACTTTGCGTTTCCGAGCACAACGTCCATCAAACGTTGAAAGCTCGCTGGCGAGTTGGACAAGCCAAAAGGCAAGCGGGTGAACTCGTACAGCCCTCTGTGGCATATGAAAGCGGTTTTCTGCACGTCTAACGGGTGCACCTCGATCTGAAGGAATCCGCGGCTGCAGTCCAATGTGGTAAACACTGTCGCGTTACCGAGCGCGTACATTATAGAGGAAATGCTGGGAAAAGGGTAACTGTCCCGTACAGACACTTCGTTAAGCCGTCTGTAATCTACGCAGAGTCTGGCAGTTCCATCTTTTTTCGGAGCCAGAACGACAGGAAATGCCCAAGGGCTCTTTGACTCACGTACTGCACCGGTGTCCAGCATCTCCTGAAGCGCCACGTCCAGGAGTTCTCTTTTGTGCACGCTGATGGGGCGTGGATTGCACCTCCAAGGCGGTGCGTTACCGGTTTCAATCCGATGCAGCAGGATGTCTGTCTTCCCTGGTCGCTCCGTGAACATCGAAGAGAACGGCCGCAGGACGTCCTCCAGCTGTCTCTTTTGGAGCCCCACATGGCGCCCCACGTTGGGCGCCATGTGGTAGGGTTGCCTTGCTGCATGCCCATCCGGGAGGAACAACACGAAGCCGGGATTTCCATAACGAGAAACTACATTTATTAGAGTAACAGGAATGGGTTGTTAGTATCAACGTAAAACATTGCCGGAGCGTTCGGACTGCACGCCTCCGTGGCCACGGTCCATTCCCCCTTTTCCGTAGGCGTGTCCTCCTCTTTTATACACTTGCGTGCCTGTCCTTCGTGCGCTGTTTGCGCGCCCCGGACGTTCTTTGCTCCGGGCGGTTAGCAGCGGCCTCTGGTGGTGTTGGTGGCCGACCCTCGCTCCCACAAGGTAAAGGTTAAATATAATACTGATTTAATAAATGGATATAACTAAGGGCTAGTGTGAAGCAGACGTCTCCTATTGACGTTCACGCGAAAAAACTCGCCCGAAAACTAAAACATTACTTTTCGACCTGAAAAAAAAAATACAACTTTTATTGCCGGACTTGACTGATGAGGCAGGGCTTCGCGGACCCCTAGAATGCCTTCGCGGACCCCCATTTGAGAACCACTGCGCTAGAAGAACCACTGGCTCTGCATGTCACCGACCATAAAGCAGTAATAATGAAGTCGAAACACAACCCGGAACTCAGCACTACCTATGAGCAATAAAAAAAATCAGCACCATCAGCACCACCTATGAACAATAAAATCAGTATCATCAGCACCACCAGAGCTTCGCCCCAATCAACATCATTCACCACGTAAAAATGCGGCCTCTTTTTTTTTTATGAAAATCGCCTTTATAATGTCCCTTTCTGTCTTGTCCTTTGCTCTCTTTAGGAACTTGGTCAAATTCAAAAGCGGTTTACACCCACATCGTTTAACGTGCTCAGCAAGATGACCACCCAAATTGCTTCGTACCGACAGATTATGTTCGCGCGCTCTCGTTGAAACACCGACCCGTTTGTCCAATGTAAATGCGGCCACAGCTAAAAGGAATTTCGTAAACAACCCCACTTGTGCAGTTAATGTACATGACGGCATGTTTTTTTGCGCATTGGTCACTTTTATGTCCAGTAAGCATAGGACATATAATCCTAAGCTTGCAGGGAGCCGAAAAAAGGACATTAATACTGTTGGAACTATTCAGAGCGCGCGAGGACACCGGGAAAAGGGATCAAGCACGCGACCAAAGCACTGGAGCTGCGACGACCACGGCCACTTAATCACAAACTAAGCACTAAGAAGAAAAAAAAAGAAGATGCGATGGCTTCCGAATTACGTTGACTATTCTGTACGCGATGTCAGACAATTAAATTAGTTTGTTTTTATTAGATCGAAGCATCGACCTCATACCAAAAAAAGATCCGTCAAATACCATATCTACCGGCTATCTTTGTTAAATTGGGCGATACCTTGTGCATATAGGGCACAACTTGCACTCTTTTTTGTTGATCTGTTGTAGACTACGTTTTTTATTCTGCGATCCTTTAAGTTTCTGTAATAGGCTCTCGCAAACGCTTGATATTCGCATGTTAGGGTACCCCGCAGATTTGAACTTCCTAAACTTCTGATCGAAGGCGGTTGACATTTTGTGCTCGCAACTTTTTGTGAGAGCCGCCTTTAAGCAATTTGTAGCTATTCCTCTTTTTATAAGCTTGGGCACTTTCAAACGACAAACGACTTTTTTTTTATCACATCCAGCACAAGTGTTGTTTAGAGAAATCAAGCTGCAAATCTAAAAACTGAATGCAATTCTGGTTCGCCATTTCGCAAGTGAACTTTGAACCTCCTGAGTGGACATTAAAAATGTCGATAATATTTGAAGCAACATCAACTTCATTTATCTCAATCAAATCTCCTAAAACAACTAAAAAAATCGTCAACGTATCGGTAAACCTTAAGCACATGTACATCTTCAAGATACCCAGAAAGACGTTTATCAATTTCGCCCAGATAAATATCGCACATCACTATGGCGACAAAAGACCCAATACATATACCTTTCTTTTTTTGTGTGTGTGTGTGTAAAGAACTGGTCACTAAGGCTGACAGCTGTCGACTTAACATAGAATTCCAGGAGGGTTAGAAAGTTCTTACAGTTGACACCAGCCGAATTTGGGAACTTGGTCCGTCCGGATTCCTCAATCTTGTCCCTTACAGCATTGAAGAGTTCATCATGTGGCACCGAATAATACAAAACTTCTACATCCACTGAGAAGGCTGAAATGGCAGTTATAAGTCCGTCCTTGATGTCCTGTACTATCTCCATTAATTTTTTTTACAAAACAAAAGGATCATCACATGCCAACGTGTTCAGTTAACGCTGTAAATATCGACTCACTTAGACTTGCCACGAATAGTTTTCTGATAGTATTAGCCCTAGAGGGAACTTTGGTTTGTCAGTGTTTCCGGAAAAGAACACTTCCAAAACACCACTTTCCGCTTTGTTATCAGCCTTTCGTAGGCTATTCAGGTTCAGGTACGTTAGCACCTTGAGTGCTGCTGTCCTCTGTTGCTTAGGTCGAAAGTTACTTGTCTTGAAATTCTTCTCTATTTCCGATTTTGTCTTGTCTTGAAACATGCCTCCAGGCATTACCACGAATCCACCTTTCTTGACCGCTTGTACAATAGTCAAACCACTCTGCTTCAAGCAATAAACTACTTTCTGTAAGAAAGGTTTTCCTTTGGATTCTCGACTCACGGTGCGACTCAGACTGTCCACTCCGTCACCGATGACTCTCTCCCTGTCCTGTTCTCCAGCGCTTCCTGCTACACCATGAACCATGGCCAGTAGCTGGTGCCGACTGGAGGAAGGTTCGTAGCTGAACTTTTAGCCTTTTTTAATGGCCTTTCTTGGTGGTTTTATCTGAAGATAGGCGCGTGGTACACATGTAATCTTAATGTATAACTATTTTTTGTGTTTTTATGTTCGCAGGCGATGGTATATATTGCTTGGTTGGATGATGCAATTAACTTAGTTGGAAGTCAGCGCCAGTCCTGTGCCTCTTTTGTTTGTCCCTGTCAAGTTCGCGCTATTTTAATCATGTCTAAGACTAAGCAACTAGCCCAATCAAAAGTCGTGTTACCCCTTTCTAGCATAAGCCTCAAAAGCAATGGAGAATTGGAGTTTATTTACTGGACGGCAGAGCACCAACGTGTTTCGGGAACTTCCCTATAGTATGCGCTGATGCTGCAGTGCAAGCCTATGTACAGGGTGACCAGAAGAAAAAAAAACGGACAAACATTTTTTATGTTTTTATTTTAACGAAGAAACAAAAAAATTATCAATTGACAATAGTAACATAGTACTTTAGTAAACACATTTTCAGCAGGTTTCCAAATGACCGTCCTCAGCGTCGATGCAGAGCCCTAGGCGCTTACTGAACTTTTCGGCGATGGGCCTCAGCTCCTCCGCCGTGATTTGGTCTCACTCCCGGCGCGGCGATTGCCTTAGCGACTCCAAACGTTTGCGGCTCTTAGCACAAGCCCTGGCCTCCAAAACTGCCCACATGCTATAATCCATCGGGTTGATATCCAGTAAGTACGGGGGCAATCCTTACGAAGCAATGAAACCCTGAAAATTGAGCCTACACCACGCCCGAGTTGTTTTCGCCCTGTGAGTCGGCGCCTTGTGAGAAGGTCCATTCGGCGTCGCCCAAGTGCTGCCGGGCCCACGGAAGTACCATGGTCTTAAAGATGTGGGTAGACGTCGTTTCTGTTGATTTTGACACTGTGGTACATTCCGAGCGCGTGCCTGCGGCCCGGCGTTCAAGTTGGCGGCATCCTTGAAGCCGGACTCGCTTGTTTTCGTCCGTAAGTTATTGAACTTTTTGAGGACTGTATTACTTAAGTTTCAGCTCCTTTTTAGTCATTTTTCGTGCCGATTTACATTTGATTCCGGTCTCACGAACGAATTTCTCTCATGGAGACCCTCGGATTTCGCTATACTCGCTTCCGGATGATCTGACGGTTGGCGGAGGTGTTGGCTGTGCACTTTCTTCCTCTTCCCGGGCTGTAGCCTTCATGACCGAGCTCCGGAAACGCTTAAAAGCAACTCCGCGTGGTACGCCAAAAAAAAAAAAAATATACGGACGAAAACGAAGGAAGAACTGGACAGGACGCGGCGTACTCCGGTCAACATTTTTGAATTTGGGATTGCAATTGTTTTCAGATAAAGCAGTGTGCCTGAATTACAAGGTATATTCTCTTTTTTTCGATATTGTGTGTAGTTTTATAAATATCACGGCCCAATGTTTGGTTTCGGGCGTACGGCAAAACAGAAACTATCTGCTAGAGGGATTGCAACACTGATCATCAGCCGTACGGCCGCGACGTGACGTCACAAGGGTGCTGCGGTACGCGGTACAACCAAACAACCGCACATCCACGGCAACGTTACTAGATTACCTCAGTTGTGGAGCTCCCGCGGAAGGGGGTTCCGCAACTCCCTCACTCACTCCCCCCCCCCCGTCGTTCGAAGCGCCATCTAGATTTTTCTTCACGAACTGTGTTTTCCATAGATTATGGTGGAACGCCATCTAGACGGGGGGGGGGGGGGGGCTGCGCTTCGAAACGTACGTATTCAATAAAATACACTGCAGTTACCATAGCAGCCATCCGGCGCCTCGAACGACGGGAGGCGAGTCGTGGTGAGTGAGGGAAGTACTGCTCGTGCAAGCAGCGTCTATGAGCAGTTCCGTAACCTGAGCTAATCTAGTAGCGTTGGCTCCACCGCGACGTGACATCATAAGGGTGCTGCGCCAGTGTTCCTTGACGTAAAAGGTAACCTTCTTGCCGTTCGCTAAAGTGCAGCTTGTCACATCTTTAAAATCGGGTTTAGCGGACGACGCGACTTCATTTGGACGTAATTATTTCGGCTGGACGTATTCGATACCCGTCATTTATTTTGGTTTCGTTTTCGACCGGAGCTGCTCTTTAAAGGGGTTCGCTACGGATACCGATTGTCTGAAATTGAAAACTGAACTGAAAGCAAAGCGACAGTTCCAAGGGACTACAACACACACCGACGGCGCACTTTGTGGGCGTATCACTCTCCTGCAGTCTGAGATTTAAGACAAACGGCGGTCCATAAGCGTTCCAAGTGTGTTTTCTTTCTTGTTTTTTTTTCTTGTTTTTTAATAGCGAGTTTGAGAATCTTTGGCAAACAAGTGTGAGTATATATCTATACTAATACACTTAATTTTGTGCGCTACGCACGTCAACCCGTGAGCAGCGATTACTTTGCGGCGAAAGGGGGTTACCATCGATAAAGTCTTCGCTCGGGGTGAACAGCTGAAGGTACATGTTCCTCTGTTTCGTGTTCGCAGTGCACCGACAGCTTCGAGGTTTTGATACTATGAACAACGCTGTCAAAGCTACTGGCGCGAGCATGCATGGACTTGATCTCGTTGATCATTTGCACGCATTATCGCGTAAACGAACCCATAGATGAAGCCACGCGTTCGCGCCAGTAGCCTTGACAGCGTGATATATTGTCACGAACGGAGGTGACACGAAGACGAGCAGTGAACTCAAAAATAACGGTTCCACTGAATGTGGCAGTTTAGGTACTTTTTGGCAGGTCATTACTCATCTCCTTTTTAAATACTGTTTTGTGGGATTGATGTCATTCGAAAGGCAATGCAATCCTCTTTCA
>JAZHYW010011392.1:0-10361 GCA_037355805.1 Ixodes ricinus | reverse complement strand
ATATACGAACATATACCTATGATGAAAACTGTTCCTCGATACCACCGCTAGGGGATTCTTTTCGGCTTCTGGTTGGCCAAGAGAGGGCATGTCAGAAGCGCACTTTCTGCGTCTGGTGCACGCCCTGGCACCGCACCCGCGTCTCCCATTGACCAAACTCCTTCTGTATACACGGCTCTGGTCTAGCACGTCACAGGTGGTGGTTCCTCGCGGCCGCCAACTACAAATTCGTTTCTGCGCCGTAAATGCAGCTCTGAAAAACTTTTCTTTTGTTGTAAATTCGTTTTATGACATTTTTTTTTATATAGGCTGTTTGAACAAAATGTACTTTTCTTTTACAAGCGTCCTTTAAGAAACAGTGAAATGAAAAAAAAAAGGTTATATTTAAGTGCATAAATGGGACACGCATTTTTGTAATAATTGTCTCACGAAACTTTTTTTTCCGCGCGATGTTTACGTTGTTACACGCAATTTAGATGGCGGTCAGTGTCGATTAACCCCGCCCACAGATCAGTGGCCCCACCCATTACTACTGGATTGGACTTGGCTGCTTGGCCGAACATGCGCGCAAGCCTAGTGTCTCCCTTTCGCGACATCCGTTGCGACTAGACTGGAGTCCGGACACAGCCTGCTCGTCGTGCGAGCCAGATGCGTGACAGCCTACCCAGCGATACCGTGCCTACTGATCGCCTCTGCCCAAATATTCACTACTTCAATAGCTAATGTATAACGATGTATATAGTCGCGTTGTTTGTTGACTGCTTTGTTTTTTGTGTGCATTTTTTGGTTTGTATTTATGACCCCCCTCTCCCGCCCTGTAATGCATGAATGGGTCTTTTAGGGTAAATAAATAAGCAAATGTATAAATTTATGGAATCAAAAGATAATCTCGTCTGTGGCATTGGGCGAAAATGCCGGCGTGGAAAGGCACACTTTAAAGAAGCACTGTAACAAAATAAATGTGAATCCATCATTCGTAAGAAAGTATCCATCATTCGTTTTTAATCACATACGTTACATACAATTACATTTAGTACCTAAGTTTTAATACATTTTAATGTTGTAGATATTAATTTTTTATAGATTACGGCTCAGAAGTCCAGTGACAAAATATCCAAAGGAGCCATGATTGCGCATTTTTGACGCGAAGTATACGACCTGCCATAATGCTGTACATATTGCCGCGCGCGCAGCTGACCAAGTAGGCAGCGCGCCCGTTGCCCTAACGGTTGTCGTGGTTGGCTCCCACGCAAATGGGCCAGGGTTTGATTCTCAGGCAGCGGACGTTCATATTTATTATCTCTGTAACTCTTGCAGTCTAGTAAATTCGAGAACCCTGCAGCGTATTCGAGGTCCGAATGTTCTAGGCGCCGAGTGTTCTACGCCGAATGCTCGGGAAGCGCGCGCGTGTACATAAGGGACTCCGCGGGGCGAGCCGGAGTCGGTCTCGCCCCAGCGTTCGATCCATGCCGTTACGCCGACTTCGACGCCTGCGACGCTCTGTTGCTAACCTTCTGTTCCGTTTTTGTTTCCGGCACAAGTTCGCCCCATTAAACGCTTCAGTTTCCTCAGTTATTCCTTGTTCGTTACCCCGTCATTCGTGACAATATTTCACTCAATAGTTCCCATGATCTAATGTAAGTGCCAAATATTTGAGATTTCAGATATTTTCGTAGTTTACGTAGCAGGGTTTCCAAACACGTCACAAACAAAAGCTTCAAAAAATCGGCTATGCCGTTCTGGCGACCTCAAAATATTTTTTGTTTTTATAATATTGTGCTTTTCGCAAAATCTTTCTGGATTACGTTCCCTACACATGATGAGAAGTAATATATAAAAACGAATAAAAACAAAATATACATCCGGACTCGCGTGCGTGATCTTATCAAAACAAGGTTTGATTTTTGTTTTCTTTTACTCTTTGGAGTTAAATATACTTGTCCTGTTTCAGAACGGCTCATTCTTCAAAGTCGCCGTGAAGGATTGCATTTTCAAGGGATCTTTTCTTCTGTATAAAGTGAATCAGGTAATATCATTGATACCAGTACATACCTTTTGGTTCGCGCCTAATGAATACGAAATGTGAACAAAAAGACGACAACAAAGCAATGGTATGATTTAGAACACGGTCAACGTTGCATGTTTCGCCCTTGTTTATGAAGCGTAAAATGCTTTTTAACGGAGCCTTCCCAATCTAAACAATTTTGTTCGTCCGCCCGTTCATGCATTTCCCGCTAAATGTAGGAAAGAAATTGAATTGGTGGTTTAGGTCACGTGATGCCAGCCGATGTCACGTGACTCGACGTCAGTGATCTATACACCAATTCAGTTTTCCCGCCCAAGTCGGCGGAAATTGATGTCACGAGAGCTTATAACGTCGCCGAGACATATACAATTCATTTTGCTCGCTAAATATAGGAGAAGTTGACGTAGCGTGATCGCGTCCCGTTACCTATCACAATTCACTTTCCCGCTAAATTTAGCGGGAATTTTGATGTCAGGTGACCTGACATCATGAGACCTATACACCGATTCAGTTTGCCCGCTAAATATAAGGAGGAAATTGTCGTAGCGTGACCTGGCGTCACATGACGTATGCACCAATTCACTTCCCTGCTAAATATAGCCGGGAAATTTGATATCGCATTACTATGACGTCACGAGACCTATACACCAATTTAGTTTGGCCGCTAATATTTTGCGGAAAAAAGTGACGTCACGTGACCTGAAAACATGGGACCTATACATCAACACAATTTCCCCAGCTAAATCTACCAGGAAAATTTACGGCACGTGATCCTGTACAGCAATTTCGTTTCCCCGCTAAATATAGCGTGGTAAATGGATGGCACGTGACCTATGCACCCAGTTTCGCCGCTCAATGAATGGAGGACATTGATAAAAAAATAAAGGCTCTTCTTCAATCACCGAGACGACGCTTTAATGCCCTGTATGTAATTTTAAACGATCGCAACATAAAGGTTGCTTTTCGTGCATTATAGAACTTTAAAAATAAAAGTTGCCGCCTTTTGTTTTTTACACTCTGTTTTATATATTGACATATTGCATTTTTTATTTAATACTGTCATTCAGTTTTGTCTGTAGTGTTGAGAAGAGCAGGAACAAGAAATTCGCGAAGTACAGAACATATAGAACTGATATAAGGCTGGTTCACACATTTGCGACCGTTGCGTTCACAACAACCAAAGCGACAGGAACTACCGGAACACCTGAAGAACCATAACTGATGATTGCTTCGCGAATCTGCCTTTTACATCGCTCGCTACGTTGTGTACAGAGAATGCTCGTCCGGGTGGTCTATTGAAACTTCCTCACGGAGAAAAATCCACGGGCCGGATTGGCCTGTTTGAATGTCCCTCTCTTTCGTGAGCAGGAGACGACATTGACTGACCCTTTCGAGCTCGTTCTTTGTTACGTGGGCGACTGATTTTGCGTCGTTAAAACCAGCTAGGTGGATCATCTTCAAGGGCACCTGAACTTGGTGGATGCGTCGATACAGTTCACGGTCGAAAGCGAAGACAAAGATTCCCTTCCCCTTCCTGGATGTACTGATAACTAGAAGTGGCAGTCAAGCTGAGCTTCTCTGTTTACAGGAAGCCAACCCACACTGGCAGATACTTTGGGTTTGATTCTCCCTCATCCCCAGTGTCATAAAGCGCCGGTGGGCTCTGCGCTCTTCAGGCGAGCCTTCGTCGCCTGCTCCACAAAGAAGAGTCTCCAGGAGGAAATTCAGGTCGTAACATCGGATTTCCGCAAGAACGGCTACCCCCAACGGTTTATTCTTCGGATTCTCGAAAAGTCCAAAGCATCCACCCGTAGGGTGCAGCATTCGCCCTTCCGATCACGTCTGTCTGCCTGCCCTACATTAGCCGCACCAGCGAGGCCCTTTCCCGCATTCTCGGTCGCCACGGGATTGCGGAGACACATAAGCCCATGTCAACAATCGGTCATTGCCTCGCCTTCAAGGATCGGCCCCCCAGAGAAAAGGCCCATGGCTTGGTCTATTGTAGTTTCACTATATAAAGCTATGCTTCAGAGTATCGGCACTCTTTTCCCCCATTGTGCTGACGCCGTCTCGGCGGTCATCCTTCCGTTCGTGTCACGTGGGATTTGCTTTTGCGGTGACGGCTCGTGGGCGCTGCAATTTCTTGGCTCGTGGACTTTCGTGTGCGTACTGACGGGGGAACGGGCGCTGTGGTGACGGTGTTATGTGTGAAATGAGATGCTTTGCTGACTTCAAGTGCTAGATAAGCGGACAAGAAAAAGCAGCGATGCCGTTTTGCTCCGTCGCGGGCTGTTTTAGCTGTCATCATAATGAAAGCGCCTGGTGAGCATTTCCGTCGGGCAAGAAAGAAGGAGTCCGGCTGCAGGCTTGGGTGAAGCTCACCGACCGCAAAGTTTTCAACCTACGCCAAGCTCAAGGATCTGCGAGGTAAGTTACCTTTTAGCAAACTGCTGATGTAAAGGGAGATGTCTTTTTTAAACCGTTCATTACTGCGTGACACTCGGGTGCCGTCCAAAATAGGCTCGTCGAGCGCATTGTACAGAAGAGTGCTCCTACCAGTGCTGCCGTGCTTCTCGGCTGTGAGAATAACTCTTCAAACCAACTTGCCACCATTTCACTCAAAACTGGTTCAAGCACTTTTGATGGGTGCATGTGCTTCCATTGGTCAAGCGCTCGTTTTATGGGTGCATTTATATCGTTGAAATCGCTCACTCATGTGAGGTTCGCGCACCATTTCGTTCTCGAAATTATTGAACCGACATTTTGGGAGTATTATACGATGTGACGGTAACTTTCTCCGCGCCTGGAAGCATTCACACAGCAGTGTTTGGCCATGTTACATCGAGATACGACAGCAAGATACCGGGGCTTCCGGGCTTCGTATCCGACGGGCCAAGCTACCCCGTGATTTATTTGCACTGCAGCATTGGAAGCACAATTTCCCGCTAACTCGTGGTCGTGTCTAGATGTAACTGTACGCAATTAGAGTGTTTTCTCATTGGAGCTCTACACGCAACGTCGTCAGATGTAGACAGACGCTACTGCAGTGAGTCTGACTGAATCTGCAAGTTGTGGAGTGGTCTTGTATATATGATCCCAATATAAACTTGAAGTTGGTGTGCTTCGAAAATTGCAAATCCAGCTAGAAATGTGAAAATGAGTATAGTATATCTTTGTAAATTATTAATCTAAACAAACAGTGTTCACTTTAGTGGTTTTCACCCTGTCTATTTTTTAGGAGGACCATTTTGAGGACCCGGAGTTTGAGGAAAACAGGGCGGACGGTCGAAGGCTGCTCAGGTGAAATGTTGTGCCGAGAATTCTAGCATGTCTCAACACGCAAAACACTTACACAACTAAAACGAGACAAAATTTCTGAATTTCAAGCAGCAACCAGCCTTGATGCAATGACGAAATTACAAAGAAGAGCTTCCCCTGAGTTCATGTCAGGGCAGGACAGCGCAGTGCAGTCGTCAACAGCGGTACTCGAAAAACAAGCTGCACCCGAGGAATCTAGTAATTTTCAGTTGTAGAACGAAATCGCAAGTTGAATTAACTCAGGAATTCAGGCTATTGTACCAAGTCATAATTACAGTATCCTAAGCTTTACAGAGCCTCCACAATGGGATTGATTGAACTCCATCACCGTTGGCTTCATCACTTTCTGACTTCTGGTGGTGTGTCCTGCTCTATGTGCGTCTAAGTGGTCAGAAAATTGTTCACATTGAACAATATTAGCTAGCAGGGTGCAGTGTATAGCGACTTGCATCACTATAAAGTAATTTATGCTTTCCTAGCAGCTACGAGCCTTTCGGCAGTCATTGAATGGCAGCGCACGACTCCCCTTCAGGGAACGCGACTGCTGTTGTCAACGGTGGAATAAAAATCTTGACTACAATTGAGGAAATTAGTAAGTACCAGCTGGAGAGTAAGATAACGTAAAAGAGAATAACAAAAAAAAATCACACTGAAAACCGAAATTGTATTGCAACTTTTTACAACAGGAAACTTGTTTGGGAACTTTCTGAGGGGTGCGTGCGTTCTGGAGTCTGAAGATATCCCAGTAGAGACTTGGGCCATGCCTGATGAAACCAGTAAGGGAGGATAGAGCTAACTAGTTGGTAAAGATATTAATGCACATATCCAGAATAACACACATAATGTTTTTATCATTAACAGGTTCACTCATAGACTTGAAGGATGAGACGCACCTTCAAATGGCCGAGGCTGAAGACATGAAATTGTCTGCAGAGTATGGTAAGGGACAACATTGGTTTTGCTTCTACGTTGCTTATGAAGGCCTCAGCCATTGTAAACAGGAATCTGTTCTCATCCATGGGCGCCGGCATGTTTGTCTATGCAACATTGTCTTGAGAAGCTTCGTACAGGATGTATTGCAACAACGAGAAGAATGTATAGCCACTTGCAAAAAGCAAACCTTTATTGCAAGTGCATCCCCATCTCCGCGCCCTATCAAAAAAGCGCAGTCACCCTTTTTGAAGCATTGAATGGATCAGTATAAATTGCCTATGGCGACAAGTGCATTAGTCAAAGTTATGTCCTTGTGACGAGAGATGCCACAGCGCGTGCCCTTTCCGTAAAGATAAAAATGTTAACATTGTAAAACCAAAGATTTAGAAAAAAATAAAACGAAAAGGGGACAATACAGACACAGAGACCTGTGTCTGTTTTGTCTCTTTTTTTGTTTTGTTTTTCGTAAGTCTCGTAATTTACAGTGTTGAAAGTTCACCAGCTCGCTCGCATATTTTGTGTTATTTCTATAAAAAGATGGGCAAAAACAAATGGCAGAGATCGCTGGAAACTAATTTTTCGGACACTTATATATGTTGCCTTCATTGTACAGTGAGGTACTCCACGTGTCTAATACAGACAAACCTGTGGATCTATCGGGCTCTCAGCAAACGCAGTGCACTGGGACGACTCTGCAACAAGTGAGCAAAAGCATAAGGTTCCAGACGCATGCGAAAATCTTAAAGAGGTACGAAGGAAGCGGATACTTTTGCATATACCATAAACCATATAAATCCCATTTTCGTTCTCTTGCGCATTGTTTCTGCATCTTTGCAGATTAGCAGGACTCTGTAAATTTCTTTTTTTAGTAAACCATTTTTAAAATTAAACAGCCTGATGTCGCTGTTTACACGAAATTGGTAAACTTGACCCTCTACATTTTCACCCCGCATTAATGACTGTTATTATAAATTCGTATCTATCTGTTTTGTAAAAACAGGCCGGAAACAATCACGGAACTATTCAACAGGAAAATCGGGTTTGCGTGGGGAGAGTTAAAAGTTTCATTGCCTCAAGAAACTGGCTGCCTCAAAGAGCCTTCTTCGTCAAATTTGTGCTGCCATAGCGGCATCATTTCAATTGCCCATCACTTAACGGCACTTACCCAATCACAGGATCGGGGGAAGGAGTGGTCGAACTGTTCTTTTTGCTTTATGTGGAACGTTGTGAAGCAAGAACTCCTTTCAGGAGGCACCATGCAATGAACATCTGTGTGTGCACCAGACTACCATTGCAGAAATGCAGAGCAAGCTAAATCGACAGCAGAAGGAGATAAGGAAGCTAGAAACGGAGTTGAAGGCTCTTCTCGGTGAGCATGCCATTATTAGGAGTTATAAAACTTGTACAATTGTGTGGAATGGTGATAATCAGAGGACGAATTCACAAAAAACGTCTCTTCTTAAGACATCTTGGCTAAGATGTTCGCAAGTTACGAATATCTTACGAAGAGGCGAAATTAACATACACGAACCATTTATTAAGTAAGAGGAGAAAGGTGTTGTTTTCTTATCGGCAAACGACGACCTCAGTAGTTTGCCCGTAAGTCGATAGAATTAGCTCCGTTGATAAAAATAGCCTCTATGCGCCATCATGTCCCCCTTTTGTCCTTGTCTTAAGCGCCATCATGTCGTCAAATTCCAGTAATTTACACGTAATAAACTGCTCCCGTGCATTAAAGCATGTTTGACCGACATACTTCACGTCAAAAGTTTCCACCTTAGCGCCAGACATGATCCCATAAAGTGAAAGAAGTGAATTTTCCCCGTTTTAAATCGAAACTTTCTGCTAGTGGTGCAATCGCACCACCAACGGCGGCAAAGCTAGCGTGTACTAGCTTACCAGCATTGTTTTTAAATCGCTAGTAAGTTGTTCTGAGCTCACTTGTCGAAAGCTACGTACCATTGTTGAAGGGTACGTAGCTTTGTGTGTGCAGCTATGTGTTGCTAAAAGCGTCGCAGGCGTCAAACACTGGTGTGACAGAAGGGACGAGCGCTGGCAATAGACTGAGTGCATAAAGCTACGCGGGCGCTCCTTTTATTGGGGAGTAGATCGAGCAGTCACGCTTCTAGCGGCCCACTCCGGCTGGGAGGACAACAAACATATTTTGATTGTTTATTCTTTTATACAATAAACCGAATACGACGATTCATGGGCTGTGAAGGTGTACATTATTGTCTTGACGTAAACGTTTTTGCTTGAAAAATGCACTGGTTTACGCGCCCGCTGCAACACCGTCGAAAGGGATGTTCAGTGTTTTGCTAAGTGCAACGTGGAGAGTGATGCCGCTGCAGGTAAACTCTCAGCGGTGTGGCAAATAAGCCCGACAAAGCGCCCCCTATAGCCGCTTCACTTTCTGGAATATTCCTACTAGAACATTCGGCACTAGAATATTCGGTTCTAGAATAAACGAAACGTTCTCGAATTTTCTAGTACTACAGGTTTTACGAGTTAATAAAAACTGATTCTGTTCCCGGGATTCAAAGCTAGGACCCTTGCATGGAAGCTAAGTGCGGTGTCCATTCGGCCACTGCAGACGCGTGCGGCATTATGATGCTAACACAAATGGCTTGTGTAGTGTTTTGTGTTTTGCTCTTCATGCTGCGCTTCCTGCCATAATGGAAAGGCTGCGTTCTCACCGTTTGTACAAGTGTTCTTATTTTCTTTCATGCAGTAAACATGGGCACCTTGCTTCCGGCCGAGTACTCTGTGTTCAGAACGCCGACAAGCGTGGCAGCATGTGAAGCAACCAAACAGGTGCGGTTGACGTGTGGTAGCAGGGTGCATGAGCTCATCAAGGATGAGGTCCTGCCTCTGGCATCTGAACGGACACTACAGAAACGCACCGAGGAGGTTAAATTTGAGCCAGGTGTGTAGGTCGATGCCATTCTGAGATTTATCACGACATGTTTAGATCTGCTATATACCTGCTTCTTTTAAAGTAATTGTTGAGGAGATCCTTGCGGCACTCAAGTCTAAGTTGGAAACCACGCGACAAGAGGAGAGCCATTGCGCCCTCTTGGTGAATGAGATGCAGCTTACTGCTGGGTTGGATTTTGACAGTAAAAACAGTAAAGTAACCGATTGCCCTGATAACCGTTCCACGAGCGGGCGACTTAACTACGCCTACATACGGTCTGGTCATCATGCTCATTGGACTCTAATCTCGTTGGAAGCAGGTTGTTGCTTATCACTTGAAAGGCAAGCATCCGTTTGAATTATACCTACTCAACCATATTAAGCCAGATTGTAATATGTCATAATATAATGTCTGCCAACTTCTAAAGTTGCAATCCTTTGCATCTGATAC
This sequence comes from Ixodes ricinus, assembly GCA_037355805.1. Classification (NCBI taxonomy): domain Eukaryota; kingdom Metazoa; phylum Arthropoda; class Arachnida; order Ixodida; family Ixodidae; genus Ixodes; species Ixodes ricinus. Next base: position 717 of record JAZHYW010011392.1, on the reverse strand, counting down.
TAGGTTGCTCAGACAAGGCAAAATATATGGGACAAGCTTACCAACTATAATTACGGCGACCGCTTCTCCGAACATGCTAGTGCAAAGCGGTGAAGCTTGATTCACGGACCGGAGTAAAAGGGTGAAGTCTGACGGGAGTAAATCTGGGAATTCAAAATAACACTTTCGTGATTCAGGAACATTTGGAGACATGAAATAATGCAAAAATTATTAGAGTGAAGCGATGCCAATTTAGAGCTACCAGATGTTACCATATTACATTAACCAAACTTTTGGGTACTAATGCATTGTGTTATCTTGTTTCACATTCTTTTACTCTCCAGGGGATTCAGTTCATGGGTCGTTCTTGAAGGAGCTCATCTTTTTTGTGATTAGAAAGTGTGAAGGAGTTGGCTGTCGTGTGGACGCAGTAATTTGCGATATAAGACAGAGCAACAAAGCCCCCTGGAAGCGCTGTGGCATCTCTGCAACCCGGACCACAGCACGTGAAATCTCTTGCCGCCACCTAGGAGCAGCTGACACCAACCGACAACTGTTGTTCCTGGCTGATGCACCACATGTTCTGAAGAACATTACGGGTCATCTGGCGAGGGGCCAGTCGTTCTTTTTGCCACACAACACTCTCACCAAATACAACCTCCCAACCAACAAAGTAACTAGAAGTGATAAAACCATCGGCGTTTATGCAGACTGATTTTAAATTTCATGCTTGTGCGG
>JAZHYW010011391.1:0-13518 GCA_037355805.1 Ixodes ricinus | reverse complement strand
ATATTGCCGTTCAGTTACGGCCGTGTACTCCTCCTTCCCCTCTTCTTTCGTCGTGGCCGGAGGCGGACAATAACCGTCCCGCCTCTCAGTTCCTGACGGGCATTATAAACGAGGCTTTAGCGACGTCCACCAGGTGCCCTTTGCTAATCGTTTAATTCGTTTTAAAATTCCTTTTCGTGTCTTTTTTAACAAGATATTGGTGTGTCCGATGTGATACTGCTCCTTTGAACACATATAGACCATAAATAAGCGCCCTAATTGCGTTGTAGATCCTTTTAAGGGATACTGAAGCGAAACTTGAAATACACCTATTATTGTGAGAAGATAGGTTTAATATGATCAATGATATCCCTAAATCATAATCGCGCGTTTGTATTTTGAACGGATGGCTATATTTTTCACCCTGAAGGGCCCGATTGGACGCGCGCTCGAAAATCAGCCATCGGAGAGCGCGATGCGTCTTGGGATATTCGGCGCATTCGTGACGTCACTTGTGCCAGAGGGGAAAGGCTACGGCGTGGATGTTGTGGTTACGAGCGTTGCCACTTGGTGGCGCGTCGACGATTTACGACCCGTGACAACGTGGCCGTTTGAGATGTGCAAGGGCTGCGCGCTCGCTGCAGCACGGCAAGTCGGCAACCACGGCACCATTGATAAAACCAGCTCTGAGGCCGGATTCTCAAAGCGAACTTACGACGAAAAAAACTGCGTACGACAAATTTGAAAGAAAACCCGTATTCTCGAAACGAAATTGTCGTAACTTTTGCGCAAGTTACGACAGAATCCTATGACAGCTCCGCTCAGTCACTTGGTCGCGACGACCAACGGACATTCATTTTTCTACGTGCTCTTCTCGCGTCCCGACTTCAACCAGCAAGAAAAAAAGAAGGAGTACTTGAAATAGACCACGACGAACAAGAACGCTGGATCCACAAACACCCGAGAAGAGCTACAACGGCCACGATTCCACCGACCAAGCGAGCTCGGCAGAATATAGTAGGCCTAGCAGCAACATCGGCTCGGCGCACCGTTGCTCCGGCGGTCCTTGGCCAAGACCGTCTGCCCACGACCGGCTGGCCTGCTGAGTGGAATATGCCCGCGCGACCCTTGTGGACCCTTCCCGGATGAATAGTTTGATCCCTGAACTAAATTTCAGAGGTCAATCATTTCCCTTGTCATCTCGATCTCTTTGTTTTCCGAGGCAGCGGTGACGAACGCTGTCGTCGAAAAGTAACTAATTGATTCTATCTCCCTGTTTTGTGTGATATAGAGCTCAAATAAACGCCATACGGATTACCTTCGCAACACGGTATGTACACCTTTTATTAGTATGCCATTTTTATTCTGACACGACGCTACGTCACTGTCGAGCTATAGCAGTTCGTGGGAGCTATATACGCGATGTCGGTCCAACCTTTTTTTGCCGAGTGTCACGTCAGTATCGAGTTGCAATCGTAAAAGTTCGGTCCAGAAGCGCGTATCGAAACGCAAGAGCGAATCCAGCACTTCGGTCCAACGCGCGCGTCCGCTCCGAGTGTGAACAGGTATTTGCGTGGCTCTGGCTCAGACTCTGTACACGTTACTGAAAACAGTAAAGTTACATTTACAGTTACTCAAGGCTAGGTTGTAATTTATTACAGTCTACCAGATTACCTTCCGCATAAAAGTAGTGACAACGTTACCCCAAAAAGTAATCCGTTCACTTTCATGGCGTTACTTTCAACGTATTGTCCTCAAGAAGAAACAAAGGGAAGAGGGTTATTCAAGTTCTTATTGTTGTAGCCTGTTCCATTTAATGACCTTACGAATGTATTATCGCTCTGCATTGAGCTTCTTCAAGCGAGCAATGGAAGTACTGAATTCACCATCGAAGATAGAGCAAAGCTTCGTCGTTCCAGACGTTGCCTGATATTCCAGAGTTTTAGTGGCCATTCCGATACCTCCGATGCCCCCGATCGATACGATGCATGCGCAAAGGCAGCGCCGGGGTATCGGGTATATCGTTATTGGAGTCATCGGACCGATCTACTAAAATTCTCCATTGTCTAAATCGCGAAGCTGTGGAAGTCATCACACATCTGGCCAAAACTAGAATAAGTATTGATTTATGTCCATCTTGCTATACCGACATATATTGCCAGACAATAGCAAAACATAGTTGTAACAGATAAGGTGATAATTAGTAACAGATAAGGTTTGGCTCGATATTCTTTGGGTTCTGAACAGGTCGAGCCTCGAGTTGAGACGTTGGTGGATAAAAAAAAAACCGTTTCCAGGATATAAATATAAGTAATAAAAATAAAAGGACACTCATGACAACAACTGATTAGAACGTCGGTTAAAACAAGGAATCGTAACGCACGTTTGCCGTGTGTACCTTTCTTGGTGCCGTTTAAAAACGCACGGAGCACGAACCGACTGCAGTTTACTCCGGTGTTCTCCAGATAGACGTCCACTGATGCTACGGGCACCGAAGGGCAGAGTACTAAGAAAGCCCCGCTATGGCCCCACTCACGAGTTTCACTCTCTCCTCAAGCCCAGAATATCCAGTCTACGTCAGCCACCATTATGTTTTATTTGTAAAAATATCTGCTTGAGATAAGATGCGTCCTGCTGAGATAAAAAGAGGAGGAAGAAAGAAAGGAAGACTATTACCTCCAAGTACTCGCAAAAAGTGTGACTGAGATGCAGATAACCTGGTGGGAATGCACAAATAAAGTGGGCCAACCTAGAAGTTGGACTGCAAAAAAGTAAGTAGCTTTTAAAACAGGGTCAAATAATGTAAAAGAAACAGAAGAAAATACATCCTGGTTTATAAGAGATGATGATAATTGTGCAGCAGTGGGCAAAGAACGAGGATGCTTGTGGCAATAACACCTTCACATATTATCACATCTCTTTTAGTGGATTTTAGGGTATGCGGAGCATTGTCTCGTGTTGTGACATTATGAAAATGATCGAAGTCACTATAACCGAGAAGGACATTGTTAATTCTTGTCTGTGCACTAGCGCCTCGAGCTTCTCGAAGAGGCACACAATCACTTGGTGTCCTCTCTCCCCGTCTTCGATCCAAAGAGCAAAAGAAAAGAAAAGAAAGGAACTAAAAACACAAAGCAGATATAACTTGCTCCCCCCCTCCCCCATTTTTTTGTAGAAATGTTGTTTTTTTTTACATTGTTGTTAGTGTTTAGAAAAATGGTTCAGGGGATTCAAAAATGGATTCACCCAAGCATTGCGGAACTGAAGAGTGCCGAGCCTCCCTTTGCGCTGGTCAATTCGCGTGACAGTGTCACTGCGCTCGACTTTACCAAAATAAAAACAATCCTTTTTCAGAAAGAGGGGGGGGGGGGGGTTGCTCCTGAAAAAAATGTAACGGATTACAAGGAATCGTTACGTGAAAAATGTAAGGGAATTACTTTAAAATTACTCCAGAAAATATGTAATTATTCCGTTACTAAATTACTGATAAATGTAAGGGATTACAAGTAATTTCGTTACTTGTGGCAGATTACGTACAAGTCTGCTCTGGCTGATACTGTCGTAGTTCAAACGTATCTTTTCTAACGTCGGCTCGCAGCTCGCGACTCGGAGCAACTAATACTGCTAATACCGGCCGTGCCAGAAGCGTGGTCACTCGCGTCGAGTCGCGCAAAGAACCGCAACGAGAACGAGCTCACTGTGGCCAACTACGCTTTGGCTTTCTCCGCCACGGCTTTGCAAACGCGTTCAGGCCTAGGCTAATTCTGCCGGCTTGCCGTATTTCCGCAGAACGGCGCTGCTCCTATGCCACAAGTGATGTCACGAGAACTTCCCACCATCCACCAGATGTGAATTTGAAATCGTTCAGTTAGGTTTAAAATTAGTTATCCTGTGTTTTACAGCGCGATATTGATATTTCTGAGTGTGGTGCCTCTCCCTAGCCCATATTTATGCAAAAAGATCGGCGCTAAAATTTCGTTTCAGCACCCTTGGATCGTTCTCAGGGGTCATTTTCAATCTCTAGCCTCGTTCCCAGGTAACTCCATCTCAACCTTGTTCCACCTCGACCTAATCACTATTAGCCCCGAAATGTTTCAACGGTGGCCTCCACAACGCCACGAGAATAATTTGCCTTGCCGTGACGTCACGAGCGGTGGTCCTGGCTACTTATTATCAGTTGCGACAAGTTTGGTGGTGTTTTTTCACAATGGAAGTTGGGAGCCATCGCGTTCTAACCATGTCCTTATGCGATGCCCGTGCATGGTTTATATAAATATTTTTTATATAAATAAATAAATAAAATAAATAAATAAAAACGCGCATTTCTTGATTATTTTTTTAAACGCATACATTTATAATTAAATTCTCGGAGATGATGGTTGGCGGACGAAACCACACGTTTTGTGGTTTCGCGCTGGACAGGCAACTTTGGTCCTGTGGGAGAACATATTAATCGCTTCCAGAGCCTCCTCTACTTCCCCAGCTATCTCACAATCTTAACTAAACACTCGCAAGTGAAAGCGAAAAGTGCTCATACTTTACAAAATGGTACACAGTAAGTTGCCTTACAACTTGAAGGGACGAAAAACAGCCAGAACGTATAAGTTTCGTTCTGCCGTGTAGTATATTTAGTGTTCCAAATAACTTGTACTAATATTTTAAAAGAAAGCGCTCTACGGAACTGTGTTGCTAGCGTCTCACGAAAGCGCACGCATTATTTTTTTTGTATGTGCCTAGGTATTTTATTATTTAACAGTAATTAGGCAACCTTTCTAATTATTCCTTTACAGGGCCGAGGTGTGAATTGGAAAGTTGCAGAGCGCATTGAGAAACACCCAATAAGACCGGTCAACGGGAATCGAAAATCACTTCGCTATATCCGCTATTTCGTTATAACCGACTTCGGTTACAACAAAGTGCAAAAGGAAACGGGAAATCGTGATCGCTTCGCTGTACCCGCTATTTCGCTATAACCGACTTCGTTATAACCGGTCTCGGTAGACCCTTTTCAAAAGTCCGCGCCAACGCCTGTGTCTGTGTGTGTGTGCGTGTGTGTGTGTGTGTGTGTGAGAGAGAGAGGAGAGAGGACATAGAGGCAATCGTGGGTGCAGGCTCATAGGCCAGTCTGTCACTGCCTCTTGTCAACGCCTGTCCGCCATTGTTTGTGCGCGTATTCTGAGCATCTGATTGGACACGAGAGCTACGTCAGCGCTCGGCGAGAACACGGCTCCAATCACGCGCTTGCCCTGAAGACAGGCGCGAGCACCTGCTGCCGCAAAGCCATACAGTCCACGCAGGGCGTTTGCGCATGACGTCAATCTGCCTTTTGCTGTTAGATTTTTTTTTTAAACATGTATATTTATTTGAAGGATTACATCGCAACGGGTTGAGGAGATGTCAGCGTGAGTAAGACATAAGCTTCTGTGCTCTACGCATTTGAGGGGTCAAGCAAATCCTTGGATTGTTCGATCGAGTTTGGCACAGACGGCAGACAGCTCACAAAAACAAAATGGTGGACGAAATTACGTCAGTTAGAACACCCCAATGAGGCCGGGCAGAAAATGTGGGTGTATAGCACACAAACACAGCAATGAACCCGCCCTCAAAAGCTTTAAAGGAGCTGTGCAACGATATTCAGTTGGAATGTTTTTCACTTTACACGAGCTTACTGGCACTGGTGGGACTCAAGGATACTCGCACGCAACGCCACTGGCCAAGAAACTCCTTTGTTGCGGTGTAATTTCAAGGACAAAAGCGATCATTTTCATTCAATCTCTCTTTTGCAAAATTTGATGACGTAACGTGGGGATCGCAGTACACCCCAGTGACGATATTTGAATGCGGTTCATAGATTGAACCCGAGCATTGCGTGGGCGCTCGATTTGGGCTCGTGATAATTACTAGCTCGAGAAGCATTCGGGTAGTGGCCCGTGTCCAATCGCTTCAACGACGACAATAGCCGAGCCATAACAATGTCTGGAACTCAGCGCGTGTCCTGTGCTTTGCCAACCCCAGCGCGTGGCTATGATCAACATTGGCGGCATATAATCCATTCCAGGTCACGTGGCCGCTTGTTCTGGTTGCGAGTTGAGGGGTGAACGCTGCTCGTTTTTCTTTAATTTGTTTCTGGGACTTCTATTGCGTGGGGTGAAAAACGAACGCGTGTTTCATAGGTCATCAACGTCAGGGATCCGTTCTAAGCGGTATTTGTGCAAAGTACAAAAATTGTTGCATCGCCCCTTTAATGGAAAGGGTGAGCTCGCTGGCTCTCGCAGTGCTTTGGTGCGCGTGCTTGCGAGTTCATACTTGTGTTAGCAAGAGCACGAGGTTATGGAAACTCGAGGTCAGCACGCGCTCACTAGTCGTGCACACAACTGTGGCCGCCAGTGTATTAAAAAAAATGAAGAAAGAAAGAAACTTTTAAACGGAGAACGTTATTTTTATAAAGTAGCGTGCCATGTATTTTTTGTTTGTTTACGTGTTCAATCTGGGGCACCTACACGCAATCGACAAACCGTCAAATTCAAGAGAACAATGCCACAAAATTCAACTGGGACGCATTTTGCCCCGGACATTCCGGCCGGGACAACTTTGTCCGGATCCCTGGCAAGCACAAGCGGATGGAAGGAGACAAGCTGCCGTGCGATCGAACGGTAGACGGAACATATTTCTTACTTCGCCGTCGTAGTCCGCAATCTGCTCCCACTAGCTTCAAATTCAAAAGAAAAAAAAAGAATAGAGGAGGAGAGGGGGGGGGGGGTCATTATCTTTGCGTGCACGCGTCGCTCTGCGCGAAGAACGCGGTCAAGGATCGTCGGACGCAGGGACGAGGCCGTAATGGATTACAGCGCAGAGGTCGGCCTCTCGACAGCTCTTCGCAGCAACCTCCGATGCTCTCTCCCTCTGCGCCGGCAATCTTGCTTTGACCATAGGGAGCCCCGGGCATGGAGGTAATGCGTAATTACTTAGAATCCGTTACTTTTAACACAGAAGGTGTCTCATCAGCCGATTTTCACGTTTGCTGTGTAACGTTTGGCTGTAACGAAAAGCCGACGCCGAAAAGCGTTACACACATACTTCAGTCCCGCGAGCGGGATTTGAACTCGCCACCTTTGTGAGCCAAGGTTTTGTCTATGATTATAAGGCAATTAAATGCAATTAAATGTTTTGTTGTTAAACGCAATAGCGGCAAAGGTGCGCCGTCACGGAGTGCGCATCACCGGGGGACCCAATCAGGCGCAAAAAGTGCGCTTCTGTCGCTGCTTGGTTGAGGGACTCTAGTTGGCTCTATCGTCTCGTACCGTCCGCTGCGCTTTGACCTAAAGTGAAGGTAGTATTCGCGTCTCCAGCTCGTTACTCGCCCTCCCGCGGCGGAAAAGGAAGCGCTCTGGTGAGGGTCCCCGATTCTCCTGCTCAGTGGGCACGGCGGAACTGCTCGCGATCAGGGCTCGCGAAATGTCATTTACAAATGCAAACAACACTCTTCACTGTCCCAACGTAGTGCTGCAGCCGGTATGGGATTGTACCTTACTGGAGAGTGTTAGTATTGCGTATAGAAGCAAACGCAAGCGCTGTGTGTTTGCGTTAGGGGTGGCGTGCGCCCCGTTGCGCGTGCGCATCGTTGCCATGCTCCGATCCAATAACAGAATAAATAAAAAAATTGGATTTATTCTGTTATTTTTGCGCTGAAAAAAATGTTAGAGCAATTTATCATCTAAATACCCAAAAAGCCATTGAAAGGCCCGCGGTTTATTATTTCATATGACAATTATGTGAGCGAGAAAAGTCAGCAAGAATGCACGAATATCAGCACAGATGTTTTTCAACAAAGAATAATGTTCTATGTTACCTTTAAAGTGTATGAAAGACCCTCTCTTTAAAGGGACTAAAGTTTCCGCGAACAACTGTTTTAACTAAATAATTACGGTGTGAGACACATTTTGAGTTATGAAAGAATCTGAAATTAAAACCTATTAGCGGCGAGATGTTTTGGTGGCGCCCTCCTATGGTTCTCCTTGTGACGTCATTACCTTGCGAACAACACGTTCGATGGTGTTTGTAAATAGCATGGTGGAAGCTTGAAATCCTTGCGCTCTCAAGAAAGACTGCCAACACCGTAAAAATTGAAGTTCTTTCATTCCTCTTATTCCGTCGATGATAAATCCCCTTTCCGACGTCGCTGTCAGCGTTCGGCCAATCGTGGAAGGCCGACCACAGCGACGCGTTCGGTCGCGCACGGGGCTAATACCGAGAAATTAAATCCAAAAATAAAGGTTAGTTTCGGTTTCGCTCCGGAATTAAAACGTACCTCCTGGCCTAGATATTGCGCTAAAGACCGTTTTGTTCACAGGATGAAGAGGTGACCTGCGCTCATAACCCCTCTACCTTCCTCGTATTACCAGAAATAATTTGTGTCGCACAGTGAAGCCAGCAAACTTGTCCCTATCTTCTCTTTCTGAATGCTGCGCCATTCCACGGCATGCGTCAAAAATAAGTGAATTTTCGGTAGGCGGTGCCGTTCAGACGCCCTTCCCTTCGTCCCTAAAAGGCCTATCACACATTCTGTGCTTATCCAGTCTTTGTCAGCATGATCAAGCTTGTGTAATTTTTTTCTGTGCTTGGGTCATTACTTTATTACCGTATCTTCCGGACTGTAGTCTGCACGCAAACAATTTTTATACGGCTTACGCCTTGACAAATTCCTGCTTTGTGAGCTCAAAAAGAAGCTTGCAGAATGCATACATCATCATTAGCATACTGCGTCATATTCTCGAAGTACCCCAAGTCTCAACCATCTCATCCCATTGAACAATCTAGTGTACATAAACAGTACCGCGTACAATTTTAGCCTTTTAACATAGAGCCCGCAGCCTGCAGTCCGAAAAACATGGTACTTTTCTAAAAAATGTAATTTGAAATGAATATCTTTTTTTTTAGTAACGAATTACTGACAATTAGTCGTTATATTTCTTCCATCCCATTAAAGGAAAGGGATCGAGTGGAAGGAGGGAGATACAGCGGGTAACGCACTCAATTCTCACCCCTCAAAAAATTGTTTTTATTTTTTGCCAGGCGATTTATTATGGTGTCAGAAGACTCAATATTTTGCTAAAGTCAAAATACGCAGCTGTTCCAAAGCGAAACCGAAACTGAACGCCTACCAAAAGTCACGTGGCTGTGCAACTCTTTTTTTTTTTAATTAACGTATTTGCAGTTTTTTAGAAGCCACAAAAAATGGGTATGATATTTTTTATTTTTTTATTTTTCGTATTGAGTGTGTGCCTTCGATGACCCCCGACTTTGATTATCTTTGGTGGTTGTGTCTAAACCATAGGAAACGGCCCGTGACCACAGAGAAGAGAGTGAGCGCGACTCTAACCGGCCAGATCTCGATCGGCGGTTTTCGGGCGGAAAGAATACGAATTTCGAGCCGCAAATAGTGTTCTAATTGGGCTCTCATATGTCATGTACAAAAAAAAAAAAAGAAAAAAAGAAAAGAAAGAATTTCGGCGAGCATAAATACTTTGTCCGCACGCCAGTGGCGTACCAACTTGCTTTTGAGTGGGGGCAACCCCCCCCCCCCCGCCACCCGTGCCGGGGGGTGGTGCCCTTGGGCGCTGACGGCCACTGTTTGCCCTGCCCAGTGGCGGCTGTTTCAGGGGGCAAAACACATGCCTTGCCCCCCCCCCCCCCCCCACACACACACACACACACTCTGAGATCTGGGGAGGCAAGCGCCCCCTTGCCTCCCCCCGGTTGGTACGCCCATGCCGCACGCTCAAAAGACGCCCCACAGCCCAGTTGACAAAAATGGCGGCACGCATGAGGCGATTATTGGAATGATCCATACAAAGCTAATCTATGTTTAGTGTATACGCAGCGCAAGTTCGTCTGCTTCTTGCAGACGAACTTGCATAAAGCCAGCCGCCTTGAGGTCTACCCACTATCCTTCCAATCGGAGCCAATCAGAGCTCGGCGTCTCTCTGACGTCACTGCAACCCCTGCACCAGGAGAGCAGAGTAGCGCAATCTAGAACGCCATCTCTCGGCGACTAGCGGCGAACACCCGGAGGTTCCAACTACGATCAGAAATGCATGGGGAACGTGAGAAATTTATTGTTTTTTTCAGTATTGGGGGGATGTACGGAACGTCAATAGTTTTTGAAATAATAAAGGAACATTTTAGAATAATTTGCGCTAAGTTGCGCGCCATGTAAGGACGTAACTTTTAAAAAAAATGGGAGTGCTTCCTCCGACGCCCGTCGGACGAGTGGGGCCTGTGTGCAGTGGCGTACCAACTTGTTTTTGATTGAAGGGGGGGGGGGGGGGGCAAACGCAGCCCCCCCCCCCCCCCGGGTCGCATATTTTTACTATAGTCCGTTGCAACCGAAGAACGAAGGGCGAGGGTAAGGCGGGCCGGGGAGGAGGAAGCAGACGGAACGCTGAAGAAGAGAGGGGGAAACCTCCTTCTCTCTTTAGGCGTTCCGTCTGCTCCTCCTTCCCCGGCCCGTTTTACCCTCGCCCTGCGTTCTTGAGTTGCAACGGAAAATTTGGCGCCGAACTTTTGCCGAACTTTTCCTAAAGATTCGGCAAAGATGCGGCAAAAATACTTTGTTACCAGACTTAACGTTAATATTTAGTCTTTTCCGACGAAAAAAAATATTTTTTTTAAAACTTAAATACAGCATGCAGTGCCTATTGACACAGTTATTACTAAATAAATAAGGTGATATTCTACAAGATAATTGTATCGGTGTCGCTTTTGTGTGTTTACTGGCAATTTTAGTGTTTGCTTGCAGAAAGTGGCGTGACAACGAGGTTGGGTAGTCGCAGTCACGAATCACGCTACGAGAGTTTTGAGTTTGAGGCTTCACCAGCGCACGCCTGCAAGTGTGTTTACACTGTTAAAATTAAAGGAACCACTGCGTTCTTACTTTCTTTGGGAGCCACCGTTTCGTGCGCGAAAACAAATGCAACGATTGCTGAGCCTTCACCAGAAGAGATAAGAATATTGTAAATATGCGTGTTTTTCGATTTGAGTCAGTTGACGTCAGCTTTGCATGAAAGTGTGCGTTCCATATTCGCAACGTGCCGTTTTCAACCTTTAAAATTCCGGTTTCTGCTGTTAGGACACACCCGGACGTTTAGGACGTGGGGAGAGTTAGGAATGTCGGATGTGCAACGTCGAGCATGATAGTCCTGTGTTTAGTTTTATGCAGATACATGAAAATCACGAAATAACGCGAACTAAAAAACAATATATAGTTCTGTTTTGGCACAAGATACTTGTGAGCCGAAAACAGGATTGTTATAATAATATTAATATTAATAATAATTTTTTTTGCACATACTGGAAGGGGCACATCTGGTGGTGCGGGGCTAGGCAGATAAGTGAAAACCTTTACGCAGAGCGCCTGCCAGCCCACCACCAGATATGAAAAAACAAAACAAACATATAAATGTACAGAATATACCCACTATAGAAAGTACGTAAAAAGGAAACAAAAGAAGGGGGAAACATGTATAACATTATGATGAGGATGCCAGCAGCACGTGAACCCCATACATTCTGGCAAGCTCTCGTGACTCTGCCCCGTTTGACGGCAATGGGCTGGGCACACTGAGTGTAATTGTCAGTCAATGTTTCAACTACCTCGTTGCATCAATGGAAAGGTCGAATGAAGATCACGTTATCCAGAATGCACCGCATCATTTGTCACTTGCGCAGTGGACTGCCTAAATTACTGGTCGATCGTCTGTTTTTGAGGCAGAAAATACTGAAGAGAACCACACTCGCAAAAGCTCACCAACGCACAGTTACCGTGTCGCCTACTCCACACCTCGCCGTAACCGCTGGTTGTACTAAACTGTATACGATGGTAACCGCGCGACTGCGCAGCGTCCATTGCGATCCATGGCCCCGTCGAGTTCTTGCGCGTGCGCAGACATTTGCCGAATTTTCGCCGAATCTTTGCCCAACTTTCTTTCAAAATTTCGGCATGCGCGGAACTTTGCCGAATCTGAAGTTCGGCAGATTCGGTCCATCACTAACTTTTACGGCGCAGGCGATGGACCCCCTAGCAACGACGCTCACGCGGGATTGGCTGCTCGGCAACGCGCGGCAACTAAATTTCGGATTCGGACGGCGCGTGTATCACTCGAAGCGCGTTCCCCCCCCCCCCCCCCCCCCCCCCCAACCCCTTGGCCTGCGTTCACGCTGCTTCGCGGCGACAGTGTGCGGCTGCTAATTATAAAACTATTATCCCGCTTGCCCCTTCTCCCCCCCCCCCCCCTTCCCCCCGTGCACGCCGCTTTGCGGCGTCCAGCCCGAAGCCCAAGCCCCGCTGTCCCCCATGCACCTCTGTAAATATAAGGGAGTTTTAGTAGACCGTGTTTCCCGCTCCGCTGAGCCCCTCCGCTACCCGGAACTCTACAGCCAAGGCCATCGGCGCGCAGGCGCAGTGGCGGTTTCTTCGTAGCGGAGCGCTAGCGGAGGGGGAAACACGGTCTACGATTTAGTTCAGCAATGTTTCTTCGACAACATTCGTTTGTTTTTTTTGTGTTAATCGTAAAAAATAAATATCGTAAATATCGCCAAATGCCTCGACAAAACAAAATGTTAGAGGAAACAAAAAAGAAGTAAGCCCACACCGTGGATTAATAACCTGGGTCTGCTACGTATGAGGCAGACATCTTACAACTAAGATACGCTATACCGCTTCGGAAACTCGCATTGTAACCGCTGCCTGTGTTGACGGCGGCAGCGCCAATCTCCACGAACCAGCCAATCCGGCATGAGCGCCGTTGCTAGGGTTTGTATCGTTTGCGCGTTGAAAAATATGCCCCCTCCCCCCCCCACGGTGTCGGGGGGCGTTGCCTTTGGTATTCCTTGGGCGCCGCCGGCCAGTGTTTGCCCTGCAGGGGTGGCGGCTGTTTCAGAGGGGGGGGGGCAAAACACATGCCTTGCCCCCCCCCCCGAGCACTGGGAGGGGGGGGGCAAGCGCCCTGCCCCCCCCGGTTGGTACGCCCATGCCTGTGTGCAAATCACTCCTCCAACGCCGGAAGTGACGTAGTCCGGTCGGAGGAGAGACGGCCGTGTGGAAATCACTCCTCCGACGCCGGAAGTAACGAATCATCCCCGGCTCCGGATGTTGCCTTTGTTATGACATGTGCCCTACCATGTGCGTTTGCCACTGTAGTCTTCCGTGGTCGGGTCGTCGGGTCCTGCCCCGTACTGTGCGTACCATTCCTTCGTGGCCGCTCTGCCGTCGGTTCCGGTCACGCAAGCTATTTTGACTGATTTTCGCACTCTTTAAAGCGTTTTGTTTACCATTTATGCCTCGAGTTTTGGTCAAAAACCGAGGCTAGTTGTGCCGGCGAGATGTGCCCTGAGCAAGGAGCTCGCGCTTGTAGCCTTTCCTGCGGTACATCATAAGGTATCGAGCACTTGTTTTCCCAGGTGTCTGAGAGGCAAGCCGATATTGATGTTGTCATCCTGCACGTCGGCACCACTAACTCCAATATTAGTGCAAGCGTGTAC
>JAZHYW010011390.1:0-45074 GCA_037355805.1 Ixodes ricinus | reverse complement strand
CATTACGTATTGCTTTAAATTGTGTTCCATTTTTGTCCTGTCATTGACGCCCTGGCGATGTCATGCCACAACTTTGTTTTGTGTTTTTTTAGCTTTTTCAGCTCCATCTTCAGCCGTAAATCACGTGTAATACGCGTTCACTGTTAAAAGCTTAATTACAGTGACACTGCTCAAGAGCCGCAAGGCAAAACTAAATTTTGAGAGCTTCAGGAATTTATTTATTTATTCATTAATTTATTTATTTCCAAGATACTATTAATTGCACATGGGATTACGCTAGGGAGGGCAAAAAAAAAACACAATGTACACTGAAGGAAAAAATATGAAGGCATGTTGGGAATATCATTCCTTTTACATGTGCTTGTTATAATTTTGGTTTATTTAAAATATTGTTACGGTTCTAATGTGCGAAGTGGAGCCCATGGCTACAGTGAACTAGAATAGAAGTAGTGGAAAATAGCCGGCATCCAGGTGAGGCGCTTCGTGTAGAACCTACCAGGTAGCGCTGGTGTTCGATTCCGGAGCACTCCTGCCAGCGAAGTTCGCGCCAAGCGTAGCTGTTTTTGATCTTAGCGGTTCATTAGTGTGGCCTATGTATGCTTTATGGGTGTTTCAACGTCTATGAATTAATGTTTAATGCTTACTTGGGCAATGTAGTGAAAACCGGGGTAACCAGTCTTGCATGCTGGCGCGTAGCGGTGTGGATCCGTCTTCTTTCTCTTCGTTTTCATTGCTTAGCGACAAGACTCGAACCAATGTAATCACAATGCCAAGCCCTTGACATTCACGAAAACAAATCGCGAAAACGACCACAGACACCACAGGAACCATCTGAGAACGTACGCGACGCCATATCCCATGTTACAGTAGCCAAGTCCTCCGGATTTCGACAACAGCGCCACTCGCGGCAGTCTACACTTCTGGCTTCACACAGCCAATGGGTCGGCGCCGACGCTTTTTCCACTACCCCTATATTCTAGTTCACTGTACCCATGGCGTCTATACTTCGTTTCAGCTTCGGTCCAGACGCAGCCGATGCCAGAAGCGCGAGCATGTGACCCAGAACAGTGCTTGCACTGCACGAGCGCGCGTGCTTGGCAGGGATGCTAAAAGCCACGAGCTCGCGCTTGTAGCTTTGGCTGCGTCTGGACCGAAGCTGAAACGAAGTATAGATCGGATCGGATTGTGCCATTCTTGTTTTTTGCACGCGCGTTGTCGTCTTCCTTGGGTTCTGGATGCAGCCACCGGCGCGCCAACCACACTATTCCTTCTCCAGGTGATTTCCCAGGCATGCATCATTTCCAGGGAGCATCCATGGCTGCCCGCGAACGCCTGGCATTGTTTTAAGGTTCGGCAATTTCTCTTCGTGTTTTGTTACCCATGCTCACTTGCGCACAACCACAAAATTCGCATCAACATCGCAGTTCACCCGCAACACCAACTTCCCACAACTTCCAGTACATTAGCGCTTTCTGTAGCTCGGTGCGCAGTGTTGCTACGTGACTGTCAAAACAGATCTGGCTTTCTTTGAAACTGATGACGTACCCAAACAAAAATCGGACGCCGGCACACATGATATCGGAGCACACCACTGCGCACTTGCGCATTTTGTACACTACTCCGAAAATAAATGCCCGGCAATGACGAAATCCGGTAGATACTGTCAACAGTTTGTGTAGATTGGCACTCATTATGCCAACCGCTGAATGCCCCAGACGACGGTCCAAAAAGTGCGTTCAAGTCCACAGCCCGCACCTACGTGTCGGCAAAAAAAAAAAAAAAAAAATAAAACAGAACCGACGTTAACGCGGCGCGAGAGAGAGGGGGAAATGCAGGCAAAAAAAATGCTAGTGGCATCTCCATAGAGCCCCATGCGATGCGTCGGGAAACTCGGCAAGTAGAGGGCGAGAGAGAAAAGTGGGAAAAGATAGTGGCGACGAACAATCGACAAGCGTTGGTTCCGGGCACACCCGGTCCAGCTTTTTCCGAAAGTCAGTCACTAGCACCGGCCGTCACGTCTACGGGGTCTACGAGGCAGGCTGCTTGTCGCCGTGATTTTTTTCGAGTCTGCATACAGTGGAAGTGCTGCGATTCGCTCAAGTCGCCCCTATGAAGAAGTCGGCGATCGCCCAAAACGCCGTCGTGTTCAGTCACGGCTAGCGGACCTTTTTCAAGGCCATGACGCTTTACACGTTGAATCGTATTACTGCTCGGAGCAAGGTGACTGTGAGGATATGAATGACGCCCCCCCCCCCCCCCCAGAAAAGAAGGGGCAGTGCAGATAATAGCGCGTCAAGTCCAGTTTTCGATGAAGGCTCTTCAGACGCTTCCGACGATCCCAGTCAAGAATGCCCAGCGGACGGGACCCCACTTCTGAATCCACTCCCGTGCACGCAGCGAGAGTACCAGCTATGTGCGATGGGGTGGGTAAAGCACGCGCGTCAGCGGATTAATCAGAGGCAGAACAAGGTAAGCGGTGGAACATTCCGCGCAGCGTGACATCGTCCCTTATTCATTTCTTTACGTGCATTTGTTTGTTTTATATACTTCTGGCTGACACATCCAGGGACGCCTTTTGGCGGCGCTCCGTATTGTATCTCGTGCCTGAAAATGCTCAAATAAACAGTTCGTACCAAACCTGTGTTTTAGTTAATTCCTTCGTACTTGCATGAGAGCATCTTGCCTTCGCAATAATACTCAAAAGAGTATTTTTTTAGTGGGGGGGGGGAGTGGACACAACGTCTTCCCCACAACGCCTAGGGAACGTCATTGGGAATGGTGTCTCGACGTTCTATGAACGTCGTTGGTAGTCCGGATGTCGTAAACACACGTATCATAAACGTCGAGGGAGGACGCAACGGCCCACTGAGACGTGCATGTGACGTGTGACAAACGTCATTGGGAACGTTCTCTCGACCTTCTGTTCACCTTTTCTCGCGGACATTTAAAGGTTTCATCGACGTCGAAGGAAGGTAACGTCGGACCTTCGACGTTGTACGACGTCACGTAACAGACGTCTTCGACGTTCTTTCGACGTTTTCTTCACGTTTATGTGCTGCTTGGGATTGTAGCGTGATATAATATAAGAGCGATGAGAGCGCAGCTATCAAATTTGCAGGTGGGCGCGAAAATCATCGCTGGTAAAGTTTCTAAGTATTGGTCCAACCTGTCGGGTTGACAAGTTACGCAATCATGTGTGTATATAATTTGTTCTTGCCTTGGCTACTGTAGTAATTAGTGGCCAGGAGATAAAAGAAAACTTTCCGCTGATGCACGCAGATGCAAGGTACATTACCCAAAACACTCCAACAGGCAATCGTTACAGCGCTGGCGTTCCACGGTTGAATACTAGCGTTTTCAGGATAGTAACGGTCCGTAGAAAACAGAATGCATTTACTTTATAGTTGAGGGTACATAACGAAGCGCAGCAGGCGTGGAATCGGTAGGCTGGGCGCGGGTCACAGTTTCTAGCTGCGATGACTGATTGATGAAACGCACCAGCTCTACGCTCCCTGCTACCCGCAACCATCAATCACACGAGGGTCACGTGCTGTTGTCACGTTGGCCCGATAAGGGAGGAGAGTAAGGAAGAA
Source organism: Ixodes ricinus (assembly GCA_037355805.1). Taxonomy (NCBI): domain Eukaryota; kingdom Metazoa; phylum Arthropoda; class Arachnida; order Ixodida; family Ixodidae; genus Ixodes; species Ixodes ricinus. Next base: position 41,481 of record JAZHYW010011390.1, on the reverse strand, counting down.
AATGAGAAAGAGGCGAGGCGTCAAGGGAGCATGGTTTGTGGAGGCTACGCGGCAGACGTCATGCCCCCCCCCCCCCTCCTTACCCTTCTAATATCCTTGCCACTCGGCCACCGATCCCCCAATACTCGTCGACAACTTTCTTTGGCTATGCAGTCAAAGCTACGGTATGGTCCCTAGAACGACTGGGTAGTCTTCCGTCCATTCCCACCCTCGCTTACTGCTCCGGAATGAAAGCGTGTAGCGGCGCTGCGAGCAATCGGTGTGCTAGAATATGGTACTTACCAAGCCACAAAATAAATCTGGAACCAATCCGACCTACCCAAGCAAATGAGCACGGCGTAGATAAATTATTTACACCTCCTGGCCTTCAAAAGCCTTAGCCGCTCTCACCTTGCGTGTATCCTTGCTTTGGTGTAAAGACGGACAAGGAGGTGGACGAAGCACTTGAGCATCCTTGTTGTCATAGCCACTGCATGCACCTCACAGCCTAACCAAGGCAAATCTGTCCTTGCTAAGAAGGCAGTGAAGTTAACAACGCTTTTCTCGTTAAGCTTGTTGAGACTGAAAAAGGTAGCGAGTGAGGATGGTGTCAGCTACAACAGCACGCCAATGACGCGCAGCGCCCCCTGCAATTTGATCCACGGCTGCTGCCACCTCGATGCGTGGAGACCGGCGTTCGATCGGGAGACCTGCCTGTCTTTCTCCGGACCATAGCTATACTCTGTTTCATACTAAGTGTGCAACGCTGTCAAAGCTACTGGCGCGAGCATGGGGCCTGATCTCGTTGATCATTTGCACGCGTCCTCGCGCAAACAAAACCATAGATGAAGCCATGCGCTCGCGCCAGTAGCTTTGACAGCGTTGCACACTGAGTGTGAAACAGGGTATAGGGGCGCCCGTGCGCTTCCGCATCTTGAGCGCCCATCAGAGTTGTGCACGCGCACCGTAGAATAGGGACTTTACTGTGAGGAAGGGGACGCGGAGGTGTGACAAGATCAGGTACGTCCTCAGGCTTTTTCGTCTTCGCTACTACAGTGTACTGGAATACGGGGCAGCACTTGGACCGGTGCGACTCCACAATGGAAACTTGTGAGGCTGCGCGTGTAGACAACAGTCGCGGCGCTGCAGTCGACAGGACAGCAGAAAGTCGCTGCAGTCCGCACGTGCCGCCGTCACGTGCGCGTGCACCACGTGGGGACCACCACCATGGCATGGCACCATACTGACCCTGTGGCAGATGCGCCCGTCTCGACACCTATCGTCGATCTACACCACGCACCTCACGCGAGCCGCTCCGGTCCCAACACTACTCCGTGTTCTAGTACACTGTAGTGCTACGGTCGCCGTACTTTTCAATGGGCGGAATGTGAAAAACAAAGAGTTAGAACTATGAAATTAGCGCAAATGGTAGAATGGTAGCCTGACACAAAATGCGCACTTTAGCTCGTAATTTGGACCTAGTAAAGATTTACGGTAATATGGGACGAAACTGCCGATGTGCCTCATTGACAAAAAATTAGTCGCCATTTGTTCAGGCAAAGAGGATATAGTTTGTAAAAATAAGGCGACATTGCTATCCACTGTAGATGAAACATTTAGCCAGTGCACTTCAACTGCTAGCCTGGGGTCTTTTGCGTGCTCCAAGCAGTGGGGAAACATGACCGTACGCATGTAAGATACACCTTCAAAACGAAACGGACAGGGGCAGGGTTTGAACCTAGATTGAAAACGTTTATTGGCCATAAACTAAGGAATGAGAGTCCTTGACTTTGCAGCGCGAGTAGCCCCTCCACGTGCTTCGAGCTGTGGCGCGCCAACCCACACCCTATCACGCTCAATCTAGCGAAGAGGAAGAAGAAAACGGCGAATCACGTCGGCTTTCTCTCGTGCTACCAGGACCGTGGCTCCCCGAACGCTATTGCCCCGCTGTCTTCGAGAGTCACAGCCTGTTCTGCGAACCATTGATCTCAAGATGAATCCACCGGAGGGTTACCCCGCAGGACAAGGTGACCATGGCCCCGGCGGTGACCCCGGCATTGATGGGGACATGAACATGATGATGCCGATGTTTGCGCCGCCAGAACCCGAAGGAATCATGTACGTCATTTAAGTAGAAAGATGCAAGTAGAGATCTTTGCATCACTCATCACCCGGGTGAACAATGCTGAGTCACTGAGCTGTGGACTCATGCGCCAGGTCTGATATACCACACAGCAGAGCAACAGATCATGCTCAGGCGTTCCACAGCAAAGCAGACAAAGATGGCAGCGCGCAGAAGGTGATTTTCGCAAAGGTCTATGCGGAGAGCAAGTCGTCTGCTTTTAGCGCAGGAGTGGCGGTGACGTCACAACGACGCCGAATTCTTATTGGCTGATTAAAAAAATTGTGGGCAGAGCTCAAGGCATCTAGTATTAAGGCCTATCAACTATTTTTTTTTTCAATCAGTTAATAAGAGCTCGGCGTCGTTCTGACGTAACCGCTACTTCTGAGCAAGAGGCAGGCGACATGCTCTCCAAATAGGCACTGACAGCTTAAGAAACGCCGGACCTGGCGACTCTTGCGCATTCAATCATCTCCCCACAGCCAATCAGCTTGCGGAATTTGGCGACAACACTGCAGAAGGGCCTATCAGGGAGGAGGAGGCGTAAGCATGATGAGCCACCCCCTGCATTAGTGCCCGTGACTATAATCTTCGTCATTTGGAACCGTCTCCTTGGTATTGAGGCATCTTTATTTTCTCGCCGCAAATCAAAGCGAAAGTGGTTAAAAGACTTAGGAAACAAACTGAGTATTCGCCTTTAAAATCTGAGATTGTGGACACGATTTCCGTGTGTGTCGTTCCCTTGGGGTTATTTTCCCAGTCTTGGGTATTTGTAGGCGTACTTGTGTCTCTTGAAATGTCGGGTTTACGGCTGGTAGAAATTTCTAAGCAAAATACAGTCAGTGCGCATCGAGCTGGTGAAAGTTTACCGTGATGTATTTAACACGAGACTGCGGCAGACGAAGAAAAAAAAACATTTGAACAGTCGAATAGAAAGCAGGCGCAGAAAACGCGTTCTAGGTAAAAAACAGGGACAGACAACTCCTCTAAAGGCGTTGTCTATCTTTTTTATTTTCTACCACTGGAAAGGTTTACCTCGTCCTGCCCCTGTCTCAGGCTCAATACACCATGGGGACTTTCTAATTCTATTGCTGAACTGACGTCTTCGGTATTTTGGTAGTAAGGCAGAAATTGCTTACATCCGGGATCTTCTCGTGCTCGGTTTCACACAAAGTCCGACTCCAACCGATGCCACGATAAGATGGAGTCAATCAACCCGTCGTTTACGTGTGTTTTTGATCACCGGCAAATCCAACCACGCGCAGTGAATGCGGCGTAATCGTTCTATTTTATCCGTGCTTTATTCAGTTCATCCTGGTGATAGAAAACACGCAAAAAGGGCGAGCGCCTTGACGATGCAATTTGTGGCGGTGCTTATTCAGATCGTATCGTGCCGCTCACTGCGGTCGGACTTCATATGAGACGCAGTATTGCCTCCGTAATGTGGTGCCACTAAAGCTAGCACATATAAAATAGGCATACAGAGGACATCACTCCGCAGCGGCGCTACAGGATTGCCTGTATCTTCAGTCTGAAAATATTTATTTATTTATTTATTTATTTATTTTGAATACTCTCAGGGCCCATAGGGCATTACAGAGGGAGTGGGTACATGGACTAAATACATCAACACTGGTACAATATGCAGTAAAAAACATTAAACAAGTGCAGGATTAGAAAAAGATTCGCTTGTGGCGGATTTAAATTATGACGAATCTTCAATGGAGGCAATAAAAGGGGGAAGCCGGTTCCACTCTGAGCTGGTTTTGGCGATGAAAGAATTAAAAAAACATATTTGTGCTGCAGTTAGGAATGGCAACTTTGAACTGGTGATCCATGCGGGATGAGAGGTATGAAGGCTGCGAAATAAGTTCCTGTTTCAAAGATGGGTTCAAAGATGGGATTTGCCGAGTTCTATTTTATATCAACTATTTTGTTAAACAAATGTCACGGTAGATTAAAGGCAGAGACCCCAACGCGGCCACGAATAATGAGGCCACAAGCCAAGCCCGTTTTCGGTTTCTCATTCTAATGCTTTTTCAATCCCTAAAGATAGTTATTATACGTATTCTATATAGACCTTTGCATCGCTTATCACCCAGGCGAAAAATACTGAGTCACTAAGTTGTGAACGCATGCGCAGCGTGCGATATACCGCACAGTAGATCAACAAGGCACGCTCAGGGCTGTTCCACAGTTCAGCAGACAAAGATGGCAGCGCCCAGAAAGCGATTTTAGAAATGGTCTATGCGGAGCGCAAGTTCGTCTGCTTCTAGCACAAAGGTTGCGATGAGGGTGTAAGATAGTTAGGTGGGGAAACGAGAGCCAAATGAGCGACCGGATTGTGTCCCCCTCGGTTTTCTCTTTTTTCGTGGCGCCATCTATGTGGAGCACCGCGAACTCTCACTCCGGGTAGGCGACCGGTGGCGACCGGCTAAACTGACGGAGATGGTTTCTCGTGGATATTCAATGGAGGACTGCCGTGCTCTCGGTTTATTTTGTGCACTCTCCCATAGAGTTCCGTGCAAATCCGATTCCAATTCTTTTCCTCTCTCCGCAGCGCCATCTGTCGCAAATCGGGGGTACCCGCAAGCAGACGAGTACACAATCCGGTCACGGCGCTGCGGTAGGCTTCTATGGGCCGTATCCCCACCTGTCTACCTTACACCCTGGTTACGATGCTGTCAGAACGCCGAGCTCTTATTGACTCCGTCTGAAAGATAGTAGGTTGAGTTCGAGGCATCTAGCACCGAGGTCTACCCACTATCCTTTCAATCAAAACCAATCAGAGCTCGGCGTCGTTCTGACGTCACCGCCACCCCTGCGCAAGAAACAGACGACTTGCTCTCCGCATAAAATGGACAATGGTTCTGATCTTGATATATAATGAATATGAGCAAATAAGGAAGCCAGCCATGCGGGAACCTGCGAGAAGTGCTGTTTTCAATCACACACGGTTTGGTATAGGACAAATAGGCAGAGCTTAGTGTTGAGAGTGAAATTGTCTAAATAGTTTTGATTCATATATAAAGTTGCTTGCTACGGAATGCCCCGCCCTATTACGGTGGTAGCTTTTGTGGGCATGTTCTCAAATAGCCGTGCCAACATTGCTATGAAGCGTCGTCAAATTGAAAGCTTTCATCACTAATATGACTGTCCTAGCTTGGCACTGTGTGTGCAATGGCCTTATCAATCATGCTTATCCCTACAAATATATTATAATGGTATTCAAATCAAATCAAATCAAATCAAAGCTTTATTTTCCAGAAACACCGGAAGGAGTGGCAGACAAAAAGCTGTCGAGAGATTAGTATTAGTATCAAGCATTAGTATCAAGAATTGGTATTTTTTGCGTATTTTAGGACTGGAAATTTATTTTTTAACACTGCCAAGCACCGACGCTGCATGTGGTGGCGCTGCGAAGATGTGCGCTTGTTTCGCGGGTGTGTCGATTACTAAATCTCGGTATGCAAGATATGTCTTCATACTACAGTCGGTCACCGTGATCTTGGACTGATTCACTAGGAATGGAAGGGGCCAAGGAGAAATTGCTCTTTCTATGGATCATAATGGCGATCATACAGAGAGCTCTGCGCTACTTTCTAATGAGCAGGTGGCTTTACTCGTAACCACGGTGTAAAAAATATTGTCACGAATAAAAACATAAACATGATTAATAAAAATTAAAACGAACATTTAATGCTATTAACCTGTGCCGATAAACATAAAGTAAGAGAGACCTACGTACTTTGAGGGCGACGGAAGGACGTCTGACTCAAGCAACCATGCTGAAGCTCCTTTTGTAATCATGTGGTTTAACACCTTAGATCGTGGTGAAGAAAATTAAGAACTTTTTAGTCGAAGGTATCTAGAAGTTTCCGAGCTAGAACAAACAACGATATTCTAAAGTGATCTGAAACATCCCAGTCACGCAACCTAAAGATGGAGAAAAGGGTCAAGCACTGGCGGGGATCAAACCCCAGCTAGCGGCATGGGAGTCGAGCACACTGCTGACTGAACTATTCGAACATGGCGTTTCTCCCCTCATTAAAAGACACATCCTCCCGATGCAACACAAAATAAAATTTATAATTCAAAATAAGAGAAGGGCAAACTAGAGAGTCAACTAAAACACAGATTTTCACAGTCCTATCGAGCACAGTTCCGTTCGAGTAGAATGACGTGAATCACCTTCGGGTCACAGAGGGCGTGATGACAATGTTCATGTCCAGTCGGGCAACGGCTTGCAGTTTAGCTCGCTCAGGTTCCAAATAACCTTGAGGCCAAAACAGCCACTTTAACAGTTCCTCGCTGCGTTGGTGAATTGCTGTTCAGATACATGCTTGGTAGCCGCCATGAAACTTGGCGGCGCGCTGGAACTAGGCGTTTAAGGACAGAGGCTTAGAGCGTGCTCATTTCGTGGGTCCCGAGAGCCAGTCACACGCTCTGCGGGCTGCCGCCAAGGCCTCCGCTGTCCTTGTCGGTATCAAGCCTCCCAAAGACAAGAAAGGGGAAGAGATGGCAGCGAGGAGGCCAGGAACAGCGGTGTGCTGTATACGTTTTCAAACTGAAAACAGAGCCGCAACTTTCACGTTTTCTCAAAGAAGTATAGACTCTTTTTTGCCGGGACGATATTTGCTGCATCCTGTTTGGACGGCCCTTAAGGTGCTGGATATATTTCATTTAGTATAAAGCTACCGTCAAGAAAAACAACTACATCCCAAGTGTAAAGTAAGACAATGCTTTCCCTCAAGATATTAAGCGTTGGAAACAATTAGCCATCAGCGCTCAGTTCCTATTTTGAACTCGTTTTGTTCATGTTTCGCACATTAAAAGGCACAGCGAAATAGCCCATTTGAAGCTGATCTCGCCACACTACCGCCTCCTTCCTTACAATAAAAGAGAGTTTTAGAATAGCGTAAAGACCCTTTCGTCAGCACTGCGTACAACGCACGCTAGCTGCCGACGTAACGTTAAGGAGCGCGTTGAAGGCGCACTATTAGTATAGCGGAAGGCAAACGCATACGTAACGATATGTAAAGACTTGCAGCGCCATCTAGATGTGCTCCTGCGAACTGCTTCAAACAATCCAAGGCGGGTATTCGGTCAAGCCAATTTAACACCTGCAAATCTCCTCGCTTTGCTACGAAGCGCGTGAATCTCTTTCAAGCTGCCTGTTGTGAACGTGGTTTTGTCTTTTCTTTGCGCTGTGCGACCAGCAGTTTGATATATGGTTCGCTCCAGTGTGTTGTGGGATCCCTACTATCTTATGTTGGCCTCAAGCCATTTGCTTGGAAGTATGCAAGCAATAGGTCACACCGCTCGCGTACCGACCGCACGGTAAACACCTTTTGGGTTCGAAGCGTCGCCAACGTTCTTGGCTATCGACACCCATCTTTCTGGGCACTCGAAAGGGTTCATCGCGTTGATTTCATTGAGAAGGTTGTGGGTCGCTTGTCAATACCGCCCGGTCAGGCCGAGTTCCACTCTGCTCCGAGGAAGCTCACACGGGGAAGCGCTACCATTGGGAAAAGGTTTTATCTGTACTTAAGTTCACAGTCCGATGAAGAGGAAGGCCAAGGCTGTCTAGTGGTCCAGGTCTTCAGTTAGAGGCCTTGCTCGGCACCGGCTCTAAGTTCGTCTGTCTCCAGCCCGAACTCCGCGCGTCCTCGCCCGCCACGAGCCTCGCCCTTTTTCCCTTCTTCTTTCTCTTTCTTTCGCAAGGTTGAGGTCATCTTATATGATGAAGCGAACCCGTACAACGCGCGTAGCATTTCCACTAATTTGCCTCACCACCGCCATTTTCAAACTGGAGTAGTTTCGCGCTTTCCCGTGCGCGACGAGAACAACAACAAGGGCACGCAGGGGACCGCTACGTACGCTCGCAAAAATCGATAGCGAGCGTACGTATAGCTCGCTGCGGTACGTATGGCTCATGCGCAGTGTGGAGGACGCAGCGTTAACGGCTAATGTATGGGGCTTGCGTTTGCTCCTATACGCAATACTAAAACTCTCTAAAACCTATCTGCCGTGGTCACCAAAAATATATTCACGCAAACGCGAACGTAGTGTCTTAAGTCAGCTACAGCCGCGCCATCTTCCGAATATCGTCTGACATAGCAACACGGCAACGGTAGCTTTCGCTCCAAGCTAGGCATCCAATCAGACCGGACTGCTCGTGGTTACCCCTCGCTTCAATCAGGGAAACATCATTAGGAAGATTTAGTAGCTCACACGCAGTGGAAAAAGGACCCAGTGGGTGTGTGCTCAATCCATGATTCGAAGTGACGGCACGAGCTCGCGCTAGCGGAGCCATAGCCACCTCTATATTCACAAATCCTGGCGAACCGCCAAGCCTGGCGGTTCGACGACGGAGCCATTGAGTGGCCGGTCGCAGATTTGGAGCGCGACAATCTGGCAGCACAGACCATCAAAGAGCCATTTCTCGGGGACCATGGACGTCAGCGCACAGCCTTTGCAGCGGCGAGGATCCGAAACACACTTGTTCGCTCGGGAGAAGTGTGTTTCGGCGTCTCGCAGCAGCGGGGCGCCGGTCACATGGCTCTTCTCTCATCCGTTGTGTCACTGGATGGGTTTCCAGAGTACCCCGATACCAACAAAAGGGTCTGGTAACGCTGCGCAAAATCCTCCATGCTTCGTCCAGCGCTCGAGACAACGAGACGACCAGCCGTGCTGTTCTGTGAAGTGTGCGGTTTGTGTTTACGGTTCCGTATATTTGCTAAGTGTGTTCAAGAAAAAGGGAAGAATATGTTGCCGAGAAGCACCAAGAACAGAGTGCGAACGCAGTTTCATGCTATTATTGCTTTTTGGCGGCAACGCGGACGCCAGGAAGCGTGCTTGTTCGCGGGATGTGTTCGACATTACGGCTGACCAAAAGTGCGACGACGCTATCAAGACCCTACTGAAATGTCGCGCCACAAAACAAAAAAACAATTGTTTCCTTACGTTTCGCATCGGACGGCTTGATCGTTGATTTAAACTGCCCGTACGCGGACCTGGGTTGGCGCCGCTTCGGGAAACGACAACGGTTGCGCGGTGAGCTTGCGTTGACATCGGAAGCTCGTGGTTTGCGTTCAACGGCCCGAAGAATGCCGGTCACAACCACCGTGGATACAACCTTAATTGGCTGCGATAAGTATTAATCGGTGTTTCACATTGACCCGAACAGAGTGTAGCGCTACAACTTGTTGTCTATACATGTTTACATTAAGTAAAATTATTTATGCTTTCAGAAATGCGACCTTGTAGGTTTGAAGTTCGTTCGATTGACCACTTCTTGTACCGTTTTCGGTCTGCATTCTATTTAGGAAGGCTAAACAGTGCTTTCCCAAACTCTGCCCTTCTGCTGCAGCCCTTGGCGCAGAACCCAGGCATTCTCGCCTTATCGCTCTAATCCGATTGATCCATATAAAAAAAAGGCGGTCCCAAATTTATATTTACCGGAACCGGAAATTCCATAAAACACAGAACTAAGTGGCGCTGGTGTAGCAGGGCGCTCCATGGCGGCACTTCCGTCCACGTGACCAGAATTGGCGAATGCGAAGGCGAACGGCGAAGGGAAAAGGAATGCGGTACTATGAAAAGTTCATCCAGTGACACTACTCATCCGTTGTGTGCCACTCCACCTTTTCCATTTCGGCGGCCGCTTCTCTTGGTGATCTGGCAGGCTTAGGCCTGGTTCACACTTGCGAATCGGTGGGCGAATCTGCAATAATTCGGCCGCCGGGCGTAGCGTCCACTGTGCATTGCCGCGGCCGATTCTGCTTCGGCGGCAGCGGATTGGGGCTGTAAGTGTGAACCAGGCCTTAGTCAGTATACATATAGGAGGCTATGGCAGAGCGGATCTCTAGCCAACGTTTTGCTCCAGTGTATGGTGCACTAAAAGTTCCCATTGTAATATCAAGCTTGAGCGTGCACCAAACCCCATCGGAACCGCCAAGAGTTCGCCAGGTGACCGTTATCCACTTTCAACGCCGACCTCCACAACCGCGCGCCCGACTTCGGTAGAGTGGCCGCGTTCACTTTAGGCGACGTTACTGGGAAGACGGTGTCTGCCGTTGCTGGCAGCAGACACTGCGTTCGCCCGTTTGTACATGATAAAGAAGCTTCGTTGCAATGGTGACGCTGACCGTAGCAGGCGGACTTTATCGTGCGGATGGAAACGGCGGAGTGTCGAAATCGGTGTGTACTTGCGCTCTTTAGCCGTGTTTTTGTATGGGCCGAACGTATAGACATAATACTTTTGAAAGCAGAACTTAACCAGAAGGATGATTTTCTCCAGCGCCTATTGTTTTGACGAGCATTAGAGGAAAAGTACGTTTTTAACTTACAATTTGGACGGAGATTCTGGTACTGAAACGTCTGGCTAAACTATCGATGTGCCGGCGGGGGAACTTGAATAAAAGGAAAAGAGCAAGTTAGCAAACGAAGTCACACCGGCGCGTGCCACCGACGTTCCAGGAAGATTGCTTCTTTCAGGGGGTGCAATTTTTTTTAACGTTTTTGCGAGCATAAACTTGTAGAAAACATTTTTAAAGCTTTTTGCTTCCTTTGCTTTAATTAGTATTTACTACTAACGTTCAACCATTGTGTTTTGTGTGTGTGTGTTATTTTGTATGTTTGCATCCGATGGATAACGCATATTTAGGCGAGGCTAGTATAATTAAAATAAATAAACCAAACGCAAAGAAAATTAGTTCTATCTGACTTAATCTGATCATTTCACATAAATAGGTAGCCTACGACAGCAACGTGTTACTCCTGTCCAAGGACCATATCTTTACATGTGGTATTCGGAAATATTCTGAAGCGCCTAGAGGTTACAGACTCAGCCATTTTCTATCGTTGTCGTATGTTTATAAAAAATTCGCTTTCATCTTGAAATAATTTTAGCGATTGGAAACTGTCGCACTTTCGAAAAATTAAAACTGTCAAAACCGTCTCGTCGTTCAACAGGGACCAGATTCTGGACTTCAATCCCCACCGTAGGACACTGGAGGTGTTCATGATGTTGGCAATGATCATCACCATCATGACCGTCGGCATGTTCGGCATTCTAGGCTACACCATCGTCGAGACCTACTGTGAGTAATACGTCCTTAATGTGAGAAAATCAAGTCAGCCGAATACAAATATAACGAAACAGTACATGCTTGGTAAACTCCGGTAATCGAAGATTCCATGTCAGGTGTTGAAAAATGTAATTTGCTAAAACCTTGCTTTTACCGAGTATCGCCGAGTGAAAATGTGGTGCCTGGAATTCGTCTTCGACTCGTCTGTTTAGCGTCCTCTCTCACCCACACATCAAAAGTGGTCATCGAAGTGGCAACAAATGACGTCACAGGAACCGGAGTGCCATGTTGTCGCATGTCGCGATCCCGGCGATTGGGCGCAGACGTCTCGGCAAAAGGTGCGAGCGAACGCGAGGGTCGCTGTTGCCGCGGCGTCCCTGATCCAGGCTGCCCGAGCGTCTCGGGTCAGTCGAGCTGGAGAGCGACCTGCAGCAGAGCCGATGTCTGCCACGTATACCATCGCTGATGGTACTCCACCGGGATTACGGCCGCAGGCCTCATCACGCATTTATTTATCGATTAATTTATTCACTGTTTCTACCAACAGCCATGGGCTTATATGTAGTGCACGAACAAGTATTCAGAGCACAAGGCAGCAAAAACACACTGTAAAGAGAGTTGAATGCTTCTCTTGAATGACAAGAGGTCATCCCTGAAAATGTCAACAAATGACGTGTCAAGATACTGTAAATGAACTTATTTTCCGCGGGTTCAATATTTCGCGATATAGGTCAAAGCTGAAGTTCTGGAATAATTCGCGGACTCTAATTTTTCGCGACGCGGTGAGATCTCAATATAGATTCCAATGTGTTTATATTTTCCCGGAATTGTTCGCGGGAGCTATTTTTCGCAAATTGTAGGCGATTCGCGAAGTCCGCGAAAATTAGGTCCTCGCGAAAATTAAGTCGTTTACAGTAATTAAACATGTTCAAGAATGCGAACTAGAGGTGACAAGGAATACATGGGGTTAATGGCGAATGTGCGATCGCAGAGAAAATGCCACAAAGGAACAATAATCTGGATGTCAAATATTATAATGGCGCAGTCATAATACGCGTGTAAGCAGTTGGACAAAAATATTAGGTCACCACTTTCTCGTCTAGATTTTAACTCGGTCAAACCCCCCAAAATTAAGTACAACCTCATGAAAGTAGGGCTGCGAGAATGTTTGTCTGGCGTGAAATAGCCTCGCAAATCTCTTTTGGTTTCGTTCTAAAGTCGCTCCAAGAGTGACACTGAGGTTTTGCAAACAACCGACACACGTTTTGTAATAGCTGTACCGAGGTAGTATAGTAACCTGCGAAAACTGGGCGAGTTTTCCTGGAGAGCGTTATCACTTGTAATTTTCTACGGTTTAGGTCATGTTCCTTATGTGCACACCAGTGACTGATGCCAACAATTTCGATTTGTAACAAGGTGCAGCAATGTAACCATCGTACTCTGCGATATACCTTCATATCGTCGGCAAATCGTAACAAAGTAGAGTGCTGTATCACATCCTCAATGTCGTTAACAAAAATATTAAAGACCAAGGAGCAACTGGTTACAATCTGATGGAATGTATTATAGGCCTCTCGGTCGCCACCGCTAAGACATTTGGTCAGGGCTCTGCATTCTCGATATTTTTCGCAAGAGCCTTATGGCACTCCTGAAGGAGACAAAAAAAAGTGATTGACACCTCCATCTGAAACATACTTCTACCTATTACGGAGGTAACTACTGAACCATGAACAATAATAATTACTGAGGCCGTAGAATAATAATTTACGCAGAAGATGTTCACGACTAACGCGATAAAATGCCTTGCTGCAATCAAAATAGAGTGTTACACTTTGTTCGCGGCAGCTAATGCTTGATGCCACGTCGCTCAGAAAAGCTACAAGGTTAGTTGCAACCGAAGGGTGACTCACAAAGCCGTCCTTTTTCTCGTCTATAACTTACTTGGAGATGCTAGATCGGTGCTAATAAACAGCTGTTTCGAAAACTTTAAAAAAAAAAACGCCGGTAACAATGACATAGGCCTGTTGTTTGCCATGAGAGGTAGATCATCCTGATTTCAGTAAAGGAATCAAAACACCCTTCTTCCAAGCTCACCGGAAATGGGACTGTTCAAAGGACAGTGTAAATATGTGAGCGAGCAGAGAGGCGAAACTTCCTGCCCAGCCTTTTACAAATAAAGAATGAATACTATCGTGGCCACAAGACTTTCTTGGGTAGGAAATTCTCTAATCGCAAGCAACACGCCATCATGCGTAATTATATGAAGTGTGAAATGATCCTAGAAGCTCTGAGAGCTACCTTCTTGACGTATATTTCTAGGCAATATATCAACGAGATCAGAACTGGCTTCTGAAAATATTACATACATCACCTGGATCCAAAATATAGTTATTATCATCAAGCAACGTAATGCTGTGTCCAATATGCTCATGTTGTGTGCGACTGCGTACAAAGTGCCAAAGGTCCTCGGGGCAACTGGTTACAATCTGCTGGAATGTATGATAGGCCTCTCGGTCACCACCGACTAAGACATTTGGTCAGGGGCTCTGCATTCTCGATATTTTTCACGCGCATTAACGGCGTATGGTTATCCTTTTTTGACAATCTGTGTAAATGTTGCTTTTTACGAAAGAATTGTCTAAGTTGAAAAAAAAACATATTGTAGCGACACTCACGGCTTACTTGTGTCGCACAGACGATGACGACGAGGTGGAGATGGCTCTGCAGCGCGCGAGATTAAAAAATCAGTTCGAAATCAAACGCTGTCCCAGCTGGTTCCTTCGTCCCAGCTCCAACAGATTTGATGACCCGGACGTGATTTTGACGCGTTGGCATTGAACGCAAGTTCGTGCCTAGCGACGTACTTCCACGTCATATCCAACCAGAAGAAGCAAACAGTTACAAGTTTCTGCGAAGCGCGGATTCCGGTGGTGGTTATTGTTGTTTAGATGGTAAAGAACATCGCGACGAAGCGCTGGTGGTATGAACGTGGAAGTACGTCGCTGGGCACCAACGTGCGTTTAATGACAACGCGTCAAAATCACGTCCGAGTCACCAAATCTGTTGGATCCGATGGCCTTCATCGTTGCCCACATTAAGCAGGCCATCCTGGGAGCGGACTTTCTCAGTTTCGACAAGCTGGCCGTCGACATCTATTAACGACGCCTCATCGACTTAGTGGGACCCTTTCCATCATCACAGGGAGCCCGCTATTTGCTGACGTGCGTGGACAGATTCACGAGATGGCCCGAGGCATTCCCTGTCCCTGATATCACAGCAAAAACAGTCGCTGCAGCCTTCGTCGACGGCTGGGTGTCCCGTTTCGGCTGCCCTGCTGTGGTCACTACTGACAGGGGACGGCAATTTCAGTCCGCTCTGTTTGCCGCCTTCACCACCGTCCTGGGCATCAGACACATCCACACCACCTCTTATCATCCGTCGGCTAACGGCATGGTGGAACGGCTGCACCGCCAGTTGAAGGCAGCTCTTGCCACATACGAGCCGCGAGAACGTTGGGCCGACCACCTTCCTCTCGTTCTGCTGGGCCTTCGCTCGGCGCTCAAGGCAGATCTTGGCTGTTCTGCAGCCGAGTTGGTCTACGGCACGCCACTGCGCCTACCTGGCGAGTTCTTCTCTCCACCTTCATCTGAGTCAAGAGAAGACCCCAGTGGCTACGTCGACGACCTTCGACAAACCTTTCGTCTTCTCCGTCCCGTTTTACCAGCTCAACGGAGCCATCGACACGTCTTCGTTAGCCAAGACCTCGAGACGTGCTCGCACGTTTTCTTGCGACGCGACCAGGTCCGTCGACCTCTGGTACCGGCCTACGACGGACCGTTCCGATTGCTTGATCGAAAAGCAAAGACATTGACACTCGACATCAACGGCCGTCGTGACGTGGTCACAGCCGACCGCGTCAAGCCGGCATATCTAGCCAGCATCTCTACCTCAGCTGCTGCTGCAACCCCTGCCGCCCCGTCTCCACCTTCGCTGCGCACAACCAGCCCAAAGCACATCACATGGGCCCTCCCGGGGCCTCCGGCTCTACAGGGGGAGCCTTGTAGCGACACTCACGGCCTGCTCATGTCGCACAGACGACGACGACGAGGTGGAGATGCCTCTGCAGCGCGCGAGATTAAAAGATCAGTTCGAATCCAAACGCTGTCCGAGCTGGTTCGTTTCGTCCCAGCTCCAACGATCTAAAACATTCTTTAGGACGGCACTCATATTTTCGGTGTCACATTGTCTCATACCTTCAGTTGCAATATCAGTTAGTTGGGCGACGGTTATTTCAACGGAGGCATCGTTGTAGGCACTCTCCCGGCTGCTAGCCTTGAGAAACCGATGGAGGCCAAAACAGTCACTTCTGCAGCAGTAAATCTATGAGCTAACATGTGCTGTATGAGAGCTTTAGAAATTTTAAGATGAACACTAAACGGAGAACGCCATATATCAGGCGTGGCCAAGCTGCGGCTCCTGAACCACATGCGGCTCTTCGCGTGTTAAAGTCCGGCTCGCGCTCCCCCCCCCTTCCCCCCCCTTCCCCAACACCCCCTCCGCTAGTTGCAGTACGCGTACGGGAGCAGACGCCTTCACTTTTGGGGCGTTTTGATGCAGTTTGTTGTCGTATGTCGTGTCGGTGTCGAGTGGAGCGGTGGGGCTTGGGAGTTTGTGACCGGTGTTATTCGTGATCACTGGTGTGGCGCTGATGCGTTTTTTTCTTATACCGCCATTACCCCGAACTTTGAAGATTCACGGGCCCGTGGCACTGCATTATGCTGAATCGCGAGCTCCTTCTCTGTTGACGTCGTTTTCCTGGTACCACTCGTGGATACTGCAAGCGTTTAAACAGTGTGCACCGTCTAGCCTACATCCCCGGTGACGTACTCGACCTGTTGAAACTTATTGCTTCCGTCATTTTGGAGTACGCAAGGCAGTTATCTCGCTGCTCTGGTTTCGGTTATAAAAGCAAGGCAAAACGCTCGTAGTTCCCGCCCTCAGTACACGTTGGACATCTTCCACACTTTGACACCGGATAACTGGATGAACGAGGATTTACATTTACTTCAGAGGTCACTCTCGCCGCTTCCTCACCGTCGAGCAGCAGGATCAGCTGGCGACAAGCCGCGGATGAAAGGCTTGAGCATCAACAGCCCAAGTGCACTCGGTGCCGATGCGGGCGATGCGGGTTTCTGTCAACCGGTAGGCCAGCACAAACCGTGACCGTTCCAGCTCTTCGTCATGACACGGTGTTGCAGAGAGCAGGGTAAAATACAACTACACGGACCACCGAAGCAAACGCACTGTTATCGTAAATCTTGGCTTGTGATTGCGCCTTTGTAGATCATCTTATTCGTTTTGCTGGAGAGACGCAAACGACGGGCATAACAAAATCGTTTGCATATTCCGCGTACCTCGCAAAAGCACTTACCCAGTCACCTTGCGAAAAGCGCGAAACACGGAGTCCGCACCGTCCTGACTTCCCAGTCTTTTACCTGCTTTAGAGCAGTTTGTACCTGCTAGTAGGTATGCCTACTGAAACTGAAACTTGAAACTAGGGGCAGTGCCAGAGAGAAAAGAGACAAAGTTGGGAAAGCTTGCTCGCTCTCCCCAATTTCTCAACTCTCAAGTGATTGTACCATAATAAATGCACCAACGCCTCTTCCCAAAATAAAGAAAAAGCACTATGTTCACTACGTAAAAAATGGTCTCAGTTCATGCATCTGTGGGCAGGTAGGAAATCTTGCCCTAATTTATTCACACCGCATGATGAGCGCAACAAACTCACACGAGATTTACAGGAAAATATCGGTGGTGACTTAAGTTTCCCTGAAATTCTGTATAACCGGTCGTTTGCAGGACCGAATCATCTACTCGAGCGGTGTGCGTCGCTGTGCAAACACGTCGCTGTGCAAACGCAGTCCAACAACACGAAGCATAAAAACGGCAGATTTAGGACAACAATCCGGAGTCCATTGTTCAATTAAAACGACGTAATTTTGTTGAAAACGCCCGCAGCTTTTTACTCACGGTATGCGTCGGGAATCTTCCACATTTTGAAACGGAACGAAGGAAGATTTACTTTTAAAAACGCTCGCTGCGTCCTCCCGGACCAGCTGGACCGGATCAGCTGACGACGACGGGACTGAACCCGTTGAACCTCAACCCCACAACAACCAATTTGCGCTCCGTGTTAGTGTGGGTTTCTACCTCCAAGCACCGCACCACACACCACGAACGTTTCAGCTCTTTGTCGCATCGCCGTGTTGCACCAAACAGAACGAGATCGCCGAAGTCAACGCAGCGCTGTCGTGAACCTTGGCTTGTGGTTGCGCACTCGTGGACCCTGTGACTCCCTTCGCTTTCAAAGCACACACGACGATTACGAATGATACTTTCCGTCTTCCGGGAACATCACAGGGGCACTTCTCCGGTCACGTCTTCGCTACATGTGCTCGCAAACCGCGGAGCTTCTCGCGTCCCGTCAAACCAAAACAATACCGGCGCCATGTTAAACGTGCGTTGTTGCCAGATTTTCTCCGACCAAACAAAAACAACGAAAGCAAAACCGGCTCTAGCTTCCAGCGTACATCGGCGTTGCGCCGTGGCCAGATTTTTTCTGTCAGCTCTAACTTAAAGATGACCTACAGATGCAGCAACACTGGTATAAAGTTTTAATATGGCGGCCACCACGGAGCGCCGTAAATTCTGAGGAGGGTGCATGGAAAGCGGCGGCATACCTTCCCCCCCCTCCCTCTGGTGTTACACGGCCGTTTCGCTTGCAGTTGAAGGGTTGAAGCCAAAACGAAACCAACTGCAATGTCACGTGTTCAAATCGAGGACACGCTTTTTATATCCATTTTAACTGTTTAGAACGAGTAATTAGACCCATAATTTTATTTGTGGTGCGTAAGAAACTATTATCAAGACCCCTAAAATAAATACAAACATGGGCGACATGAGGGAAGCCGCATTGCCATCGACCAGAATCAATGGCAGCGCGCGAACAAGCGCGGGATTCGCCCCGTCCCGCGACATGGCGTAATTGCTTTTGGTGCATATCTGTCTCCGAGACATGTTTCTTTCCGCGGCATTTGTCTCCACGGTCCTTTCTAGGTGTGTCCCCAAGCATTCCGGTGCTTCGATAGCCGGCAATGCTGCGGTCGTCGCCGGGGGTGATGCGTGTTTTCGAGGTCGGCTACACGGTTATGCGTGTATGACCGAACCAAAACACGTTTTTTACAACCTCGCATGATTTTTGAACGAATTATCCATTACTCAACGTGTAAATTTATGCTAATTTGTGTAAATAGCGTGTTTTTCACCCCAAATATTCACCAAATACACGGGACTTGCTAACAGTGTATGTCTTGGCCCGCAGCACTCCCGCGTTCACCTCGAACAACAAGGAGCTCCACCTATAATCGTTGAAGAAAGGTACTTTAGTAAAGTCCTTCTTAAACGATGTGTAAATTTATAAAG
Organism: Ixodes ricinus; assembly: GCA_037355805.1. Lineage (NCBI taxonomy): Eukaryota > Metazoa > Arthropoda > Arachnida > Ixodida > Ixodidae > Ixodes > Ixodes ricinus. The sequence goes on along the minus strand of JAZHYW010011390.1, from coordinate 22,806 downwards.
CCGATTATGTCTGCGAGCCTGCGCGCGTGCGTCCCGTGATGGCGCACAAAAGCGCGCCATCTAGTAGCCAATGCGTCAACTATCCGAGCCCGCCAAGAATTCAGACACCCACTATGAGCATGTATTGGACGCGAGACCTGCGTCACTGTTCGGTTTGAACTCGGCTCAGCTCGCATTGAAAACTAGCGTGTCGTCAGCGTACGGCGAGGACTCAGATTTAATTAGACGCTAAGTGCCCGAAAAATCGCGACCGCCAGTGTTGCTCGATGAACGTTTGAAAAGTGTTTAATAGATCCCGGTGTGCGTGCGTCTCGTGATGAACGTGTTCCGTGAGTATTGAATGACGAACATAAACGCTTCGCTCAACCCGCCATACTACTCTTAGATACGTTGCCTCAGCTCTCGAAATGTCACAAACCACAGCACTCAAACCAATTTTTTTTAATGTGTTAGCTTTGATTGTTTTGGTTTAAACCGTCGTGGTTTGGACTGGACAGGACAGGTTTCTTGAGGCCTCGGCGCGGTTTCCGCATTGCTCTTTCGCTCCGTTCGTTCCCTCGCTACCTCCATTTTCCCTTGCAGAAGAAATACGAATGCGACAACAAGAGGCACGGTTTACTGCGCTTGCGCCGGTGGCGCCATGCATGAGGCGTTGGGCATCTCCCAAATCACGTGGAGGCGCAGAAGCGCGAGTGCCCATGCTTGATCGCAGAGATTGTGTCGTCTTCTAGCTCACTGCCACTTCGAAATTGCGCTCCCGTTATAAAATTAAGGCAACTACAGCTATCTATGTGGCGCACACAATGTTCGAAGATTCAAGAAGTTTGCTGCTCGTCATACTTCAGTCGTAGGGTCTACCCTGCGCGAACACGGAGCGAACAGTATGTGGACCGTAGGCGGCGATCGAGGGAAGCTCTGATGCCTGCATTCGAAATGCCGGCGACCGGGACGACAGACTGGATCTCCAAAGGCAACGGTATGCAGACCGTTGCGAGGTTGCGATTCCCCTCCTTCGCTGAGTCAGAACTCTGCGCTAAATCCTAACGCATTTCGTCGAGAACCAGCCTAGCGACAGCAGCTATTTTCGGCATCATCTTTTTATATAAATTCTAATTGCTTGCTAGTGATTGTACTTAAAAGGACAATGCAAATATGTTTGTACTTTGAGCAATTACCACTAAGAATAAATCTCTTGAAGTGTGTTATCTGATGAAACACGCATTCGTTGTTGTTTTTTCGTTGTTGTTGTTCTTCCACAAAATAGTAGCCGGAGACAAAATGAAAGAAAAAAGAGGAGCGCTTGATTTTAATACTTGAAGGTACACCGCAACAAAAATGTTTCTTGGTCATGGCGTTCCGTGCGTATATACCTGGTTCCCACATGTGCCAGTTTAGCTCGTGTGAAACTTTAAAAACAAACAAAAAAACATTCCAACTGCATATTTGTTGTACGGCCCCTTCGAAAGCTGTACATGTGCTGAGAATTTGTTTGTTTTCTAGACAAGTGGCGTTCCCTGCTGTACATGCCAGGTTCCCACTAGTACCAATATAGCTAGTGTAAAATTAAAAACATTCCAAGTACATATCATTGTACCCGCCCCTTTAAAGCTTGTGAGATGCACTGAGATTTGTTTTCTGTTTTTCTAGTCCATATATTTTTATATGCGTATCTTTGATTATTTTTCCACTAATGTAGGAAGCACTCCAGTAGATACAAAAGATAAAGCCATCTGTTGTACTTTTTATGTAAGGGTGTCTATTTCGGTTTACCTATCGTCTTCAGCCACTCCGTCATCATGCGCGTTTTATACAATTTACTTTTTTCACAATATTCACTCGAGTAAACTTCTTCCTCGGAATTCTTCTTAGATGGTCTGAGGGGCACATCTTCAAAGAGCCCGTCCAATTCTGCAGGACTGACGCCTGCAATGAACACGGTGAGTGTATATATTAAACAGTTTGGGGAGCAATGGAAGTCGTTTGACGTCTTTAAGCCAGAGCACTACAAAGAAAACGAGGGAATGGTTTCAATTTTATATCCGCGCGTTCACTGTACCTAGCCTGCACTCGAAGACCTATCGCAATGCTGGTGCCTATTTTCATCTCTTACTTGCCTGAACCCACCGCATCTAAGGTCTAAGCTAACCCAGGGTGTTATTGATACTTTCACGATACAGTGAACGCCAGCATTACAGCGGACATGATGTCAGCTTATCCTCTCTACGGGCCCGATACACAAGACGTATTCCAGGCAGGAGTGGCGGTTGCGGTCAGACACTGCTTTCTACCCCGCTGAAATTATTTCTTGCGCATGCACGTAGAGGGATACATTTTTTCTGAGAAGTGTTTTTTATTCAATTATTCATTCATTAGAGGCGATAGCATTTCTCTTTGGAAAGGTGTATGCAAGCTTACCTTCCTGTAGAACGGACAGGCGGCCAATCACAGTGATTAGAAAAAGCGTGCAATTAAATCAAAGCTCCGAGTATAACTACGTCCGAAAACTGTAAGTCTTACACAAGAAACATGCTTACTGTGAGCGATTACATCCCGTGTTTCTGGTCGAGTTGTGAGCTTCACTACTCGCTAGGGTCCTTCTGTTGTTTCCAACTGATTGGCTTCCTGAGTATTTTGCAGAAGAGTGACCGAACTGTTCTTTTGAGAATTTAGATTTATGAGAGCACTCGATTCACCAATCACTCCTATCCAGGGGGATAGACGGATGGATGGATGGATGGATGAATACGGCTGAGCCCTTTGGATCGGGCGGTAGCTTACGCCACCTAGCCATTTTGTTTTACCATTTAAGCTTAGAATATTTAAATGTGAAAACTATATTCACTCCGCACTGAAAAGAAAGTGAGGCTATAAAACCCCTTGCCATCAGTTAATAAGAAAATACCTAGTTTTCTCTCGCTTTCTGCCACCATTCACTTAATCTTTGCTTGGTAATCTCTACTGTCTTGAAATCCACTTTTCCTTCGCTGTCTCTAAAACCCAATGACTTTATTAAATCTATGTTGTCTTCGGTAGGCATAGGGTGAAGCCCTTTACAGTAGAGTATCAAGTGCTCAGCCGTCTCGTCCTCCTCTCCACAAGCAGCGCACACTGTATCCATTTCCTGGTACTTCGCTCTGTATGTTCTGGTTCGCAAAACACCTGTCCTTGCCTCAAACAACAATGAGCTTCCCTAGAATTGTCATAAATGCTTTCTTTGGCAATAACTGTTTTGTTTAATCTATAGCTTTCCAGAGCCGTCTTTGTCTGCATTCCCTCTAGCCACCGATCTCTTTCTGTGGCCTTAACTTTCTTCTTAACTGAGACCTGCTCTTCCGTAACTCCACTATAGCCTAAAACTTTCCTCTTAATTTCCTAGTGCGCTGTCTCCACTTTGTGTCTATACTCCTCATGTATAAATAGCTGAAAACCTTTCGTGCCCATTGCTCCCCATCCATTTGCCTCAACCGATCCTCAAATTCTATCTTGCTCACAGCTTCCCTGCCCTCAAACGACGCCCATCCCATGTCTCCTTGTACTCCCTGGTTTGGCGTTTTGCAATGTGCCCCCAAAGCCAGCCTACCTACTCCGCGCTGTTTTATTTCTAGTCTTGCATGCACTTCGGATTTCATGCATAGCACTGCGTTTCCAAAAGTCAAGCCAGGCACCATGACCCCTTTCCAAATCTCTCTCACCACCTCATACCTGTTGTAATTCCAAAGTGCTCTATATTTCATTACAGCTGCATTTCTGTTGCCCTTACCTATTATATACTTTTCATGCTCACTGAGATATTCTGTACCATCACATATCCATACTCCTAGATACTTGTATTAACTAGCTCTCTCCACTGTAATATTCTGTATCTTCAGCCTCTCAACTTCATCATTGTTAAAAATCATGACTGCTGATTTTTCACTACTGAATTCTAAAACTAATTTCACTACTGAATTCTAGACCTCTTCAACATTCAGAGTCATCTGGCGGCTCAAAAATCAGTTTCACCTTCGACAAACTAATGGTGATCATGCAACTGTGTTTTATCGGACATCGTTGTTTTCACTAAATTGGAAGATGATATATGGTTTACCGATCACTTCCTAGTTTCTTTTTATTACTTTCAGTTTCGATGGCGTGAACTCGAGTGTCAACATAGGAACTAATTTTAGTATACAAAAAAGCGACCCATAACCACCTTGAAGACAAAAAACTTTCTGCCATTAAAACATTTTAGAACCAAACTCGTGCCTAAGACATAGATTGAATGACACTCCGAAATAAACGCTTACGCCGCCGTTGTATCTAATTTGTGCGTCGTATCGTACTAACGTCTCGAACGTGGAGGCCTCATATAACATTCGCTTGGTAGTATCTTCAACTTCTTCCTTCGTCAGCCTCAAAAATGCCGCCAGTAATTTGGAACAGATGCCATACATTGTGATGATGATAGTAATCAATGTTGCCAGACTGAATTTCGAAAAGAGTCTATTATGCGACAAAAAGGTCTTGGTTCATTGCCGTGTCCAGCACATGAACTACGGTGATAGCCGAGACGCTGCACACTGCTGCACACAGTCACACTGCCGTCCGCTAAATTTAGCGGACACGTGGGCCGCTATATTTAGCAGTCTCTGTTCATCTGACACTTCAAAGTCACGTAACGCCATAATGTTACAATGTGATGTCACGTGGCAACGTGACATCAAGGGGCGCTAAGTTCCCGTGAGAAGTTAGTGAAACGATTCCCCTACCAAATTTACCATAGCATTTCCCCCGCTGAATTTAGAAGGCTACAACGTACGTATGTGAAACACACACCACTTTCACAACGGAACCTTGCCGATAACGCCTGTAACCGGAAAACATTCTTGGCGACGTAAATATTAAGTTAGCAATTGTGCTACTAAGCGAGATAACGTGACCATGCATAACGTCAGTTTCCTCGTCGCATCGAAAAACTCGTTTCGCTGTTTTTTTGTTATTTGCTAATTCCTCCGTGGGTCTAAGGAATTGGCTCTCCGAGCTTGTTCTACTTAAACAACACTTGTTAAGTCCGGGCACAGTCGATGCCACGAGCTTATGAGAAAAGTCAGGCAGCCTCAAAAGCGCTCCAACGTGGTGTTCGTCGTGTTTCTGTACTTGTTCTATCGTCATTTGGCCTTCCATGTACAGGAAATGGACACAATGACTTGCGCTTTGGGCACTGCATTTTTTTCTCGGACTTATCAGCTCGTAGCGTCGGCTGCGTTCGGAAGTAAGGTGAAACGGAGCATGAAGCTTCCCTTAACGTGCAGAGCATCGGATCTTGGGATTCGTGTCCCGCAAGGCGGATCCATGCGAGAGCTTCTTTCGCTACGGCTGCACGGGCTTTGAGAAGGAGGCCATCGACCCCAAGATCGGACACTACGAGGCCTTCCAAGACGTCATTGAGGCCGAATACGAACTCTGGCCGAGGTGATATCTTCCGGTACGAATCAAACAATCACTGCCGTTTCAACCATGGTGCCTGGAGCGCGTCTCCGACTACTGGTCTGTTCAGTGTCCTAAGAAGTGGTCCCTCCATTTCCGTCGTATGACGTCATAGATGTATCTTGTTGTCTCCGGCCGCGATCCTGGCGGTATCACAGCAGCGACAGCAGACGGGGCAGACGCCTGTTCTGCTGCAGGTAGTTCTCCAGCTTAACAGTCCACGGAAGCTTTGGCAGCCAAGAGTTGGGACGCAGCGACGACCGCGTCACTCGCGTTCGCTCGTACCTTTTGCCGAGACGTCTACGCCCAACCGCCAGGATCGCGATATCCGACAACATGACACGTCTGCTCCTGTGACATCATTTGTTGCCACCTCGGGACTACGTTTGATGTATGTGTAGGATATGACGCTAAAGACGCCAGTCACCTACTTAAAGGAAGTAACGACTACGAGGGGCAAAGTTTGGACCGTTTGTATCTTCAGTATACATTTTTCAGGACGTACTATAGGCAACAGTCAAAAAGTTTATTTTTTATAAAATAATTTTTTGACATATGCATAAGCGTTGCATCAAATAAACACAGCATCTGCTCAAAAAGAGAATCGCTGAGGAACGGCGAATATACAGTGTTCGTGCTTTATGTAAGCATTATGAACTTAAAAAAAAGAAGTGAAAGCTACACTAATGCGGTATGTGCAACCAAACTATACAACCAGCGGTATATTATACAGGGCAAACCGATTACAGAAAGTTTCTTAATTTTAGAGCGCAGCTCTTAGGCCCCTCGTTCCGGCTCGAGCGGTGTCGCCGTCGGCGTCGGCGTCGGCGTAACCGCGGTGCACGATGGTTCTTCCCCGCTAAATCTAGCGGAAAATTTTCCCTGTCTAAACTTCCCCGCTAAATCTAGCGGAAAATTTTGCCCGCTAAATCTAGCGGAAAATTCCGCGAGGTCTAGCGGGCGCTAATCTAGCGGAAAATTTTCACGCTAAATCTAGCGGAAAATTTTCCCGCCAAATCTACGAAAATTTCCCGCGCAAATCCTAGCGGAAATTTTTCCCGCTTCTCGGAAAATCTCCCAGCGGAAAATTTTCCCGCTAAATCGAGCGAAATCTTGCGGCTAAATTATCGGCCAAACCCTTCGGTAAGCGTTTACCCCACTACCGCGCTTCATACGCACTGCCAAGCCCTTCATATATCTTTCATTTAATATTTATTTTTTTAATGACTCTCATGAAAGTTCCTAATTGAGACCAGGTATGTTTCCATTCGGTGATTAAGAAGGCACTTAAGTATTTTTTTTCATAATCTGGCTTATCTTTGTGGTTAATTCACTATACTATGTCCCCCTGGCTGTATAACTCACCCGCACAGACAACATCGGTGTAGCTTTTACGACTTTTTCGACAACCTGTAAACCCCTAAAAAAACACCCCGTATATTGACCAGTTTTGTTTCCGGTACAATATAGGTTCTAACACCTGTATCAGTTGTGTATAGGAAATGACTTGCGCATACGAATTCAATTCATAATAAAATTAGAAACGTAATTATTTCTTGGTTAGGTTAAAGGATCCACAACCTTTCATGAGAAAATAGTATGAACAATGAAAAGTGATTTACATTCCGCGTTCTTTTAACTTGGCTTTGGGTATATTGCTTCATAAATTGCCTCATCAAATTATTTTAATTGAAATCACAGTTCCTACAAACCGAGATTGAATTAAAACGGTGAAGTGAGATATACAGATTTGAAAGTTCGAACGCTTCCACTTTTTTTGTGCTGTTTAAATGTAGATAATGAACATTCTGACAGCATTCGTGACAGATAAAAAGATTATCTTTAAGTAGGCTTCTAAGCAAAATATATTATTTTAAAATACTGTTCCCTTGAAATGACTCCAGTAAAATATAAGAAAATGAAAGCATGTTAATAGTCAGTTCAAGAAACACTGAACTTCAACAACATATATTTTTAAGTCTCTGGATTAAGCCAGCATATTACAGTGCAGTATTATGAGAAATACTCGCGCAATATATTTATTTTCTCAGACTCGTTTTGAGTAAGGAACGATTTCGGGACGTGATGCTTTTTTGGGCGCATTTTTATTTATTTACATTTTGATTCACGCATACTGCGACACTCTGTGAGGTCATTGCAGGAGTTGGAAATACAGAAACAAATTAACATTTAAACAATGCAACATGCACCATGAGCATAACAAAAATAAAGACGATTGACGTCATGCCGTTACTGAAAATAATAGAGCAGAACCGCGCTCAATAAATCACCATAAGGAAGAGTACGTATTTCCCACATCAAGATTATCTCAAATTCCAGTACTATGTGGAAAAAACGAGTATTTAAAGCAGTTAGTACGGGACTGAAAAGAACGATATTTAATGAATGAGATCGTCTGGTGCGCGAACTGGTAGAGAATGAAATATATTTACATCACTCTATTCCACAGTCGTCATTAACAATTCTGTGCAACATTTTAATTCTATCGACCGTTCGCCTTCTAGACAAAGGTTCCAGCCCAGAGATGAAACAGCCGAGGAGGGCCAAAAATTACGGTCATACCTATTCAGAATAAACCTTACAGCCTTGGCTAGATAGATTCAATGAGATTAATGTCTTTCTTAAAATAAAGATCCCAAACAACAGATCCATACTCCAAGATGGGCCTAACAAGGGTCTTATCAGCACAGAGTTTAACTTCTTTAGTAGAGCATTTAAAAACCTCTGACACGCCAAAAAAAACATTTTTTTCATGCTAGGCGTTGAAATGGCATATCAGGACATCACAAAAAAAATATTTCACTATAGAGTTGCGTAGTTTTTTTATAAAAAAATAGAAATACAGGCCCAATTCAAAGTTCCCGCCGTGCACTGTGACGTAACAGTGTACCGCAAGGTGTCGGGGCGGTCAGAAGGGAGGCATCGCCGGAAGTCACGTGAGTTGTATCGCTCCTCGTGCTTACCGCGAGCGCGTGTAATATTTATTTTTATATTTTTGTTATTCTCCGCATCTCCACGAGCGATCCAAGCAGACAAGGTTTCTTTTATTTGCTTTTCATCGCTTAATGTTGCTGTAAAGGTAGAAGAAGCGGAGTCAGTGAATTGACGTGATTAACTACAATGCCTAGAAGGTGCTGTGTGAGGGACTGTCCCGGTATTTCAGCAACTGAAGAAGAGATCACACTGCATGCATTTCCGAGAGACATACATCGGCCGCATGTGCACCTAGTAAACAAGTTCTACTCATGTTCTAGACAAAATACGTACTTTGTGCTCGACGTTTACTTGTACTTGGTACACAAACCAGTTCGTATTCTTTAGACGGCAGGCATCTTTAGCCTGGAGAGTATCCGATGATTCAACGACCTCGGTGTGTGAACCTTCAGCAATGCGATCGGGCGTGTCGTATGCTAGCAATCCTAATTTCTGCGAGCGTTCTAAATTTTTTTTTCAAAACTTGATAGTTTGTTTTGCGCCCGGTATAGCCCTGTATTATCGGACTGACGGCATGCACTCGTACACTGGCTTGTACTCGTAACGCTTTCATCATTGACCTCCATCACGTCGATCCACTGACTCTTCGTCCTCAAATTTACAGCACGCAAACGAACCAACGGTGCAGCGATCAGCAGCTAGTGGAACTGAAACTTCGTTTTCTACAATCGCTCGTACAAAGAGCAGAATAAAAAAAAAATCTTAGGCACGGTCGCGGAGAGCACGAGGAGTGAAACTCACGTGACTTCCGGTGAACCCACGCTTAGTGACGTAGGTCGATGCCTCCCTTCTGACCGCCCCGACACCTTGCGGTACACTGTTACGTCACAGTGCACGGCGGTAACTTTGAATTGGGCGTCGTATTTCTATTGTTTATAAAAAAAACCACGCAGCTCTATATTGAAATATTGTTTTTTGTGATGTCCTGATATGCCATTTCAACGCCTAGCATGAAGAAAAAATTTTTTTGGCCGTGTCAGAGGCTGTTTTAGGAGTACGTTTAGCATAACCTAATTTTCTAAGGAGCGCGAGAGCAACAAAGTTGACGTGTTTGTCCCATTTGAGGTTTGAAGTGTAGAAAACACCTAAATATTTGAACTCCGTACAACTTCATTTAAAATGACATCGTCGATGCCATACCTGAAAACTAAAGAGGGAATCTCTTATTCGTAAATCTCAAAAACTACGAGTCTTATCGATGTTAATATTCATTTGCCATTCTCTGCTCCAATTAAAAAAACGGATAAAGGATTCGTTAAGTAACAGTTGATCGATAAGGAGACGAATGTCGAAATAGCCTAGAGCTGCACGTCATCTGCATAAAGACGAACTTTAGACGGGTATGTTTTCTACGACATCATTTATATATAAAATAAATAATAGAGGCCCTAACACCGAACCCCGAGGTACACCTGAGCTAACCGAAGCTTCCGAAGAGAAGGCATTCGCAAATGAAGTGAACTGCGACACTGCATAGTCCAGATAATCTGAAATCCAGTCAAGCCAGAAGGGGAATTTCTAAGAATGACTTTTAACTTTAAAAGCGGCTTGGGGTGGGAGACTTTATCAAACGCCTTCGAATAGTCAATAAAAAGCAGCGTCAACTTGTCCTCTTTTTATCTAATGACGAAGCGATGTCGTGAGTAACCCTCATAAAGCAATGTCTGTAGTGGTTGAAAAAAGACGACGAAAACCATGTTGAGTTAGGAGCAGAGTAAAGAATAGTTTTCGAGATAATTCGAGGTATGCTTACACACTATGTGTTCAAGGAAGTTTGCTGCAAGAGGATGAAAGAGAGAATTGGTCTATAATTTAGAAGACTCTGCTTATTACCGGATTTGAAAACAGGAACCAGTTCTTGCTGATTTCCACAGTTTGAGGAATGATTCCGGTTGAAAGTGACTTTTGAAAATTATAGTTGAAATATCTCGATGTCCATACGGAGTAACGATGCAGAAAAGAATTTGGAATACAATCCGGGCCTGAAGCTCTTTTTACAGTCAAGTTTGGAGCGAGTTGACCAGTACGCCAGAGTCATTAACCTGAATGTTTGTTAGCGGTGAGACACCAACATAGTGAGGACAAAAACTAGGTTCGCAGCCGTTATCCAGGGTATAAACAGACGTAAAATATTCATTACAGCTATTCGAAATATCAGAAGGGTTCATTAACACGATTCATCCTGAATAAGAGAACTATGGGTGCTTCATCTCTGGGTAGGATGGACCTCCAAGACTTCGCTGGATTTGGACTTCACTAGAACTGAGTCAGTGTTACATTAAAATGAAAACCTCCTTTGCGGCAGCCATCTTTTCTTCAAGAGATTTCCTCAAACGTTCAAAACGGTCTACGTTCCACCGGGTTAACGCATCGCCACACGAAATCGGCGACTCCGGAGAAATCTGCGCACCTAGCGGCAAGAAGAGAAAGCTGTGGCGGCATGCTTGCTCGCCAACCTTCTCGAGAAAATCCGATATGCACAGTGTCTGGAGGTTTCAAAAAGGAAGCCGTGAAAGTAGGTTTGAAAAAACATGATAAACATTGTCAGCAAAAACACGTCGCGAAACGTTTAAAACAAATATGTCTAGCAAATGTATATACCCTGGCCAGTTTTTTTTCTCTTTTAACTCCGTTTTTTAAGGAGTGTGTTTTTTTTAACATGTGCGTTCTATCTAAGCTTTTAAAAATATTCCGGGAAGTTCAGTTTACCTTTCAGGATGGAAATCAGTTGGTTCCTGTCCCCAAAATAGGGTGCTGACGATCTTAGCACCATCCACAGATATGTCCTACGCCCAACAAGTTTACATGTAATGCGTGCGGTTCTCACATGCACGGACACCATCAATAGAGTATCACTACCCAGGGCTCATTTGCTCGAAGCTGGTTAACTAGCCGCGGTTAACCGGATTTCCACCTACCAGGGGGAAATCTTAGGCCATGTGAGCGGTAGAGTAAGGAGCGGTGGGGAAGCTCTGGCGGTGCCCCGGTGAGGAGCGCCTCTCGCTTACTGGAACTAACATGCATCGTCGCTAGCTGCAAAATCGGGCGCGTTCGTCTGAGATGAATGGTGCAGGAGGGCTTTTCGATTTGCCTTACGCTCACTTAAAACACAAAGCATAACGCCAAACGACCTCGCCGCATTTTTTGATAGTCTTTCGATTCTGGCAATTCCTAAGCCTAAATGAACGCGATGAGTTCTCGGCTTGTGCAGCGTCTTTGAAAAGTGGATTGCCTTGACTAAATCGGCCGGGTATTGATAGCGCACAAAAGCAGACCGCGTCCCCATAGACCTTTTGCTGGGATTTCCCGAAGCACCGACGCATGCCACGAGTGAAGTGCAACGCGCTGCGCGTGCTGGCGTCTGCTACGTAGTCAGTATTCTAAGGCAAAAGCCTACAGCAACTTTTGCCGTGCACGTGCGTTCGTCAAAGATTTATTAGGATAGTTTACTTCGAGATATTTTATAAGTGGAAGGCCAGCGCGCGCCGATGGTTGAATAACTTGAATTACGCTTCCAGTGTTCTCCTTGAAATGTTAGGGGTAATTTACTAATGAGATGGATAGACAGATAGATAGATAGATAGATAGATAGATAGATAGATAGACGGGCGGGCGGGCGGGGCGGGCGGGCGGGCGGGCGGGCGGGCGGGCGGGCGGGCGGGCGGGCGGGCGGGCGGGCGGGCGGGGCGGGCGAGCGGGCGGGCGGGGCGGGCGGGCGGGCGGGCGGGCGGGCGGGCGGGCGGGCGGGCGGGCGGGCGGGTGGGCGGGCGGGCGGACACTACCAAAGAATGCCTAACTCCTACATCCTGTGTTTCTCGCCCATGCTCTCCCAGACTAGGGCGAGCGCGGCTTTGCTGATCTCTTCTTTGTTGAGCTTGTTTGTTCATACTCATGGTAATATGCTTACAGTGTTGTCGGATTCGCATGCTGATGTAGTAGTGGAGCAACTGGGCAATTGTTTCTTCTTTGTGCTCAGCGCATGGAAATGTTATTGTTCATGTGTCAAGAACACTGTCGATTCTGTCGCAGTAGACAGTCTGGTGGCTTTTATTTTCCACGAAGAACTGTTCCGCTTTCTTCAGTAGCTGGAAAACGTTCTTGTTGAAGTGTATAAAGCCTCCTCTGTTCTTCACGTTTGTCACTGCTGCTTCAGCAGAAGTGCTATTGTCGATGCTGAAAGCGGATCGGCATGCAGGGCAGCGTGCAGCTTTTATCATTTTCACAGTCGAAAACCCAGTTACATAATATAGTATGCAGTCCACAGCCTTGGTTTCTTCAGCCTTTTCTGTCCAGAGAACTTCGCATTCCCAGACTTCGACAGAGTAGACTGTGAAGCTTGGTCTTCACTTGGTCAAAGATATGAGGAGACTAGGTAGTAACTTGCGATCGGCCTCGGGATTGCACGACGCCACTGCTCCAGGCGAGCGTCATTCGATGGAGCTTTCAACAAAGACACTCGCTCTGCACAGCTTCGGTACCCTGAATTGCAGTTGGGAACGAAGCACGTCTTTCCGATCCTTATAGCATAACTTCTTCGGCTTAAGGCTCACTTTCGTGCACGTTGGTGGCACATTTGATCGACACAGCGCCAAAGCAAAACATTAGGCCAGCCACTGGCCGCACACCACCACCACACCGCGAAAAGGCAAGCAAGCTACGCTCCCAAAACCGTGGCCGCCGAGGGGAGACCTCATACCCACGGTGCTTAAAGCCCCTCGATGTGTTTGCGTGTGTCTTGCAAGCAGCGTCAAATGCGCCAGTGCACGAGGCCCGTGTCTCGAGCGGCCCTTGGAAGCAAATGGCGGCGCAGTACTGAAATGAGCGGCCCCTTGGAAGCGAATGGCGGCGGAGCACCCGCTCGTGGCACGTGTATTGCGCGTTCCCACAACAATGGTTGGCGGTACTTGGCGCTCACACCTCAGCGCCCTCCGCGGCGGCGCGGAACTAACTGTACTTCGTTTCACCTTATGTTGTACCGCAGCGAAGGCTAGAAGCGCGAGCTCATAGCGTTGGCAGCCGCTCTTAAGTCACGAGAGCTTGTGCCGCCGAGATGTGCCCCAGAGCAAGGAGCTCACGCTTGTAGCCTTTCCTGCGGTACATCATAAGGTGAAACAGAGTATACCCTGGTTCGATGCTAGCTCCGAACACGATCTGGTCACTCGCTCCCCGTGGGAAGATCGGCCAGAGTCACCACCTAAATGTATTTCTTCCACCGTGATTAGAGCACATGCTCAGAACGAGCCCACATTAATAGGCTGCTAAGACCGGCACTCTTGGTGGTGTGCAATGCAAGTTGCAAAAGAAATGTGGAAGCCCACCATCAACACACGCTCGCCATTCGGGTACACAGCTATGGCCGCCCCTGAATATGCCCTATGTTCAAAGTAGAGGGAAGTGAACGCACGAGAAAGGTGACAAATAAATCAACTTGCCTAGGTGCTCTTAATACGGGTTTATTTAAAAGAAATTTAAAGCTGGAAACTTATGTGCATTTCCTGGATAGCGTTGGGCGATACCTGTTTCAATAAAATTGCCGTGCAGACAACTAGCCTTTTTTCGATCGCGCCGTATTTGTACTTAAATAGTGTCCGAAAAATAAAAGCATTTCCATGTTTGCTTGTTTTTTTGCACAAGTAACCTATGCATCGCTTAACGCTTTTTCTCCGCTCAAATGTAGCTCTATCGGTCCGAACCAGATGCCAAACCGACTTAAGTTGAGCTAGTTGGCACATGTCAATACAGTGAGGTCAGCTTGAACATCGGACAAACACAAACAAAGGGAACGCGATGTATGTCCGTTCCCTCTCGTTGTGTTTGTCAAATGTCCAAGCTGACCTCCCTCCATTCACAGATGGCAGAGTTTTAGAATCAACCGCTATCGTATCCAACATTTTAAAGTGATTTTATGTTTTCAATGGCCCAATTGCGGAAGAATACATAGAGCTTGATCGCAAGCGTTACAGCGAAAGTTCAAAACATAAACCCCGTTTTCCCAATATTATGTTGTTGTTTTTGTTTTTTTTAGAAAATCACTGTTAGTGCTGAAACTTTGGCCTCTGGTTTAGAACGCTAGAGCTGCATTTAGCCCGAGAAAGAGCGTTTGGTGAGGCATAGTTTATTTTCGCGGTAACATAAATATATGTTTTAAAGACACGTTGTAGTTAGTAATTGTCTTTCTTGCTGCTTTTTCAGAATATGGAGACAGCTCAGGAAACGGAACAAAAACAGTGCACGATTTTCATAGAAATTTCTACGAACTGTGCCGCACCTCCGATGGTGCGTATAATAGGCCAGCATCTATTTCTTTAAGGAAACATGTGCGAAGTACTGTCTTCCTTGTAACGATAACTTGAGAGCGCCTTAAAACTTTCTTTCTTTTATTTTCATTTAGTAATAAAATTGTATAATTTTTTTTTTCATTTACGTGTTTATATATGTAGGCCTATATGTATATATTATACCTTTTTCGCGCGCGATTCTACAGTACAAAGATCCATGGCGATAATGTCACCTTTAGACAGACCCGAAGAAAAAATAATAATGCTCGCGCGAATCCCTTTACCACCATAAAAAGGCATTCTGTAGAATGACGACGTCGAGCATTGGCTTTTCAAATTTTAGAGCACTTACTATAGGCGGTATTCATAAAACTACGTTTCATATATTTCTTTCTCTCTAGGCATTCCTCTGCAGTAGGCTTTCCTTTGGCTCTGCTTTTTGTCAGCAAGAAATACTTGTGTATATTTTATTAACAAGCTTGCAGGATTTGTGCAAACAATTAAACGTTGTTAGGTTCCATATTAAAAAAAATAAGCATAGGGAAAAGATACAATCGGACAGGAACACACACGTCCTCCTCAAACAAAGCTAATTATTTTATTTCACGCCGTCACATTTATACCCTTGCCTAAAATGTATCCAACTCGTACAGTATTTTGAAAGAAAATAATGTATAGAGGCGATAAATATTCTTAAGAAAATGTATCCACTTTTGTCTCCTGTCTGTGGCTTTTTGTGCGTTTTTTGTAGAATTTCTATGGAACGTGGTGTATAGAGCGTGGATAGAATTTGTATAGAAAGCAGATAAATACGAACAGAGTTTCTATTCCCTTTCTGTGGACAGTTTTTTCTAAAAAATAAAACATAAATCCTCTATATAAATTTGAAGTTTGTCGCAATACATCCAAGAAACGTACTCACGACTTTACTTGTGCACATAACCAGACATCACAAATACATAATGGGGATATTCGCCAAAAAACGACTGCAAGTTATGAGTGGTACTCTGGACGGGCGTAACTTTCAATTAAATTTATTAGAATACACATAAACATTTTAAAACTGCACGTTCGCAAATAGGATACAGTTATAATAAATATCCGAAGAGCCCGGCCGGCACTGCGGAATGACTAAGGCGGATGATAAAGGCATGTTCGTCGTTAAAAAGGGCTGAAGAAGGAGCGCTGACACGGAGAGTCGACCCATGTGATTTAGTCATAAACATTTTGATTATTTCACGCTCTAGCTTTGTTCAAAACCTCCCCGCAACCTTGCTCCCATAAAAAGCTCGGTCGCATTCGGATCTTTTTCAGTGTAAAGCTAAGTAGCCAGACGGGGATTGTCTAGTGGCAGCTGAGTGCTCTCTAATTCTATCATGCATGCACCCTCCCATCTGGTCCACAACGCCCTCCGGTATGAAAAAGAATTTCATATATGATGACAAACTCACGGAACTTTGTAGCATGGCATTTATTGCTCATTCTTTCTGCCTCTTTGGACTTTTTTTTTTTTCGCACAATGTGGAAAGCTGTTTTAGTGCGGAGAAAATGACATAAGTGCAATGGAATGTTCAGTTGGGCTAGTTGGGTCATGATTAAAAAAAACGCCGAAGGACGGGGACAAAGTGAAGGAGCTAACGACAAAACGGAGCGCACTCTCAATGGAAAGTTTATTAGAAACACATTGACTTAAATGCTTTAGTAAAACCACGTCACTTCCAGCCACCCCAATCTTTCTCTAAAACTGACATATATTTTTTTGTCTAACAGTGCGCAGATGGCTTAATGATACACCTATCAGCGCCCCTTGTTTTGTAACACAATCATCCTGGGACGACACAGCAAAAGAACAATATAAGGAAATTCACGAAGTGTTTCTCATCAAAACAAGGGGCGCCGATAAGGTGTTAGTGAGCCGTCTGTGGCACTGTTAGATAAGAAAATGATTTTTAGAGAGAGAGAAGAGAGAGAGAGAGAGGTGTTGCTGAAATATGCGTAGCTTTATTAAAGTATTTAGATCAGTATATTTCTAATAAACGTTCAGTTGCAAGTGCGCTCCGTGTTGTCGTCAACTCCTTCACTTTGTCCCTGTCCTTCGGTGCGTCTATCCAGACAGGAGTGCGAAACCGATTCGCCACTTTTTTCAGGTCGTGTTATGCCTTAAGCACATACAGAAGGACAATAAGTCTGCACTCCCCCCCTCGCCTTCTCAGTTTCCTCTCCGCTGCTTAATTTTTTTTTTTCAGTTTTTTTTACAAAATTTTTTTTATCTGTCACATTGAATTGGTAAGGAGACCCAGCTACGTAGTATCTGAGTAACTGTGATTGAAAGCTAGACCTCGTATTGTGAGGACAGGATTTCTCCAAGTGGGCGTTAAGGCTAACAGGAGTCTATACCCCTTTCTAGAAACTTCGTATAAGCGGAGTCAAGTGGCAGTATGTTTGTTTTTTTTCTTGGAGAGGGCTCGTACGTTTAACACACATTGTCGGCCTCAAAAGAAAAGACCACAGGTCCAAAAATTGTAGCCGCCCAAGATTTGTTACGCTTTACGCTTCTTACGTAAATTTATAAATTTGGAATCGGAAGTATTTTATTATCTATAAACGGCTCTCATAACGTAAGTTGCACTATTCAAGGAAAATTCCCGCCAGGTGAATTACGGTTCCAAAATTGGGATACATAATTGTGCCTATTTATGCCTGGTGTAATGAAATTTGTCTCATTTTTATTATTCTTACTGCAGAGCTTCCCCGTCAGCTGCGGTCCGTGAAAGCCTATGTCACAAAGAGCATTTCCGAAGTGCAGGTGACGCACTTTAAAACCCTCCTGGACCTTCCCTTTTTTCGTATAACTGCCAAAATAGGGGACACCTATTACGTGAGTTTTTGACGAAACCTAACACGCGCTTCTCGTTTGTGTCTTGCGTCTGATTGCAACGCCGCAGTCACACTGCAGTCATACACCGTCAAACGACAATCGCTGTTCGCTGCACACATGATAAAAAAGTATTCTGCGGACACATCTTGTGGATGCTTGAAACAAGTTTGTCTTGATACATAATTCTGCTTCGTACGTGTCTGTGCAGTACATTTTATTTTTTTGCACGATTAATGTAACGGGAACGACACACACGGAAGAAACACCCCTCAAAGCATGTCCGCAAATTTATTTTTTTATGACGCGTTAGCGGTGCGAGTAACTTTTGTAAATGCTGTAGTTGTTGTTTTTGCTGGTGCCGATCCACGCATGCTGCTTTTCTGTTCGCCTGTAGGGCTACACAGTTTTCGCGAGGATCGACCTTTGTGAGAATTTCAAAACAGCGAGAACAAACAAAATATCGGTCATTTTTACGCAAACCATATAGTGATCAGTCAAAGCTAAGTGGATTTGAATTATGTTGCTTCAGTGTTATTTTTCTTTTTCAATATGGGTTTTTTCGCTGGACGCCAAATTAAGGGCTGTGTTCAGTGCGCATGCTCGTAGCGAGCTCGGCTGCTAAGACCGGCAATCTCGATGGTGTGGAACGCGCGTTGCAAAAGAACTGTGGAAGTTCGTCACAAGCACGCTCTCAGCAGTCGCGCACACAGATATGGCCGCCAGTGAATACTCCCTATAAGGTCATGTTCCTCCTAAAGCACCTCTCCCTTGGGAAAAGTGGCGCCATTCATTGTTGTGGAAATGCTCGAGAAACGAGCCGCGGGTTACTTCTGGGAAGAGCATGGCGTCTGAAATCTAGCTCAGTGCTGCGCTATGCCGCCATGATCTTCCCAAGGGCTGCACATTGCACCTGTCGCTTGCATCGATGCACCTTTAGCTACTTTTAAAACAGGAAGCAGAGCCGCATATTGCGAGAGTTTGGCCAATAGGCGGAGCAAAGGCCGCGCCAGCGCCGAATAGACCTTTTGCTAGATTACCCAAGCATCAAGAAGCATGCAGGGAACGTAGTTAGACGCGCTGCGCTCACTCGCCTTACCTGTACTAAATATTTAAAACAAATCACAACAAAAAGGCGTTTGCGTATGCACGTGCGAACTGCCACTTGTTTTAGATTTTTGCTTCGCCAAAATGCTACTGCCAACGCCAGGACGCGCAGCGCGTGTAACTACATTCCCTGCATGCTTCTTAATGCTTGGGTAATTAAGCAATAGGTCTATACTGCCCCCGTAGTTAAAGCGTAAACTAAAAGGGTGACACAGCGTCGACCAAACAGCAGACCGCGACGTCACAATACTGAAAACCACACTTAAAACGGGAAATAGAAGCGTTCAATCTCAGAGTATCGGTGGCGGTTTGCTCTGGCGGCTTCCTGTACTTCATTTCAGCTTGGGTCCAGACGCAGCCGATGCTACGAGCGCGAGCGTGCGGCCCTGAACAGCGTCTTAGCTGAGACTGGCTGAAAGAGAACTGTGTAAAGGCTGGAGCGCGCGAGCGTCTCGGGACGCGGATTGAGTCCCGCTCATCTCGTGCGCTGGCTTTGGCAGTGCTTTCTTTCGCCCAGTCTCAGCTGAGACGCTGTTTCTAGCAAGTCGGCCCTGCTTGGAAGCGCACGTTCGTCCATTCTTCCGTTGAATATGGACGTGACAAAAACCTCACATGCGCCAAGTTTTCAGTCACCGAGAGTTATACCTTTTCATTCTAGCGACGCTGAAACGGCTTAAATTAGTCGTGTCGCACATTTAGAGCTGACGACCCCCGCTAGGGGCTGTTTCGAGGCCTGTGGTTGGCCCTGAGATGCTCGCCTATTCAAACCATTGTATGGCCAAACTCTCCCAATAAACGGCTCTGAGATAGAAGGGGCTTTTTTAGTCACTCCTTGTGGTACCAGACCCCGACGGCGCAAGCCCACGAGGAAAAATTCAAGAAATAGACGGAAATATGATGCCGCCTGTCGGGAGAAGCTTCTTACGAGCGCTTCGGTGTAAAACAAAGAAGCCAAAACAGCGACGAAAAGCGTCACATCTCTTTATATGAAAGCACTATAATTTCAAGTATCGGGTTTTGCTTCCTGTAGCAGCGCGACCCTATTGTGGTCTTGCGGCTGAGCACATGCCTCCAGCAGCACAGATCTTGCACCATACATTTTTTCTTTTTCTTTGTTGGTATCCGTTATTGCAAAAATATCAAAATTCAACTGATGAAGATCTTTCAACAGTGAGTTTATTTCCGCCTGCATCCTGCCGCACTGAAATTTCAAGATATAGACCAAGCTCAACCCGATGACCCCGACCTATTAATAGAGCGACAGAAAATAATTTTCTGTGCAACAAAGAGAATTTGTGTTGACACTTACCCCATTAACAATCACCCGCGATGTCTCAACGCTCTTAACTCGGCGCCCTTCATACAACTGTGATTTCGGATAGCAGTTTTTGACGCTTTACAAAATGCCAGCCATCCGGGATCTTGCTGTACGAAACGACCGATGAGTAGTTACGTATGGTCCAACATAAATGTTTGACGTATTCTATGGCGTTCAACATTTGCTGAAACAGTCCTTCATGCAGTAGCGTCATGAGGGTCAGCGGCACCGGGGCAGTAGTCCACCGCGACCCCGCCTCCCCGCCTCCCGCTCGCGTGGCCCGCCGCGATTACCCCCACCCCCGCCCTCGTGGCCCTCCGCGACACCCCCTGAGCGCTGCATCCAGGGTGGTACACCCCCCCCCCCCCTTGTGACGCCACTGCTTTCATGCATCTTTGATGTACCTGCCAGTTCCTGAGAGCTGTGTTTTGAATTCAAAATAGAATGCGAAGCCGACGATCCATACGTGCCATAAAAATAAAAATATATTAGGGCTTGCGGGGACCTCAGACTTAGAAAGAGGCCGGATCAGGCATTTTATACTTGTATTCACCTCAAAAATCACAATAAAAAAAGCAACAAAAAAAATGCTGGTTTCACGCGAAACGGTATTAATTTCAACCTTCATGTGTTGAGTTAAGATGCATCAGGTGTATCTTAGATTAGGTTTAGGTTATTTTATCGAGACTTACACGTTTGAAAAACCGTCATCATCGCCGAAAAAAAAGTTACGTGAGACGATATGACTTTCTTTATGGACGCCGAGCCCACCGCCATCGACGCCTCTACGTATTTGAAATGTTCAGCTGAGATATCATATCGGCTGCCGCTGCACACTAAACGAAAATATACCCAGATGGGCGTAAATCGCTTGTCCTCTAGCGCATTCCCATCTGGGAGGTTTTTTATACTCTGCGGGTTGGGAGTTCGGAGTTGACTCCCATGCAGGCCAGAGTTTTTTGGGGGTGCAAGGGGGTAAGTACAGAGCTCCCATCAGCACGGGAGTCGGTTCGTGGATCAATGGGAGTATTTATTTACTTTCATCAAAGTGTTCCTAGGTGGACCCATGGGAGTATTCTTTCACATCCTTATGGGAGTTTTTACGTGGACTCACGGGAATATTCTTTTACATCCACCTGGGAGTCCTTACGTGGACCCACGGTAGTATTCTTTCACATCCATATGGGAGTTTTTACGTGCATTTATTGGACTATTTTTTCACATCCATTTGGGAGTTTTTACGTGCATTTATGGGACTATTTTTTCACATCCATATAGGAGTTTTTATGTGCACTTGTGGTACTATTCTTTCACATCCATATGGGAGTTTTTACGTGCATTTATGGGACTATTCTTTCACATCCATTTGAGAGTTTTTACGTGCATTTATGAGACTATTTTTTCACATTCATATGGGAGTTTTTATGTGCACTTGTGGTACTATTCTTTCACATCCATATGGGAGTTTTTACGTGCATTTATGGGACTATTCTTTCACATCCATTTGAGAGTTTTTACGTGCATTTATGAGACTATTTTTTCACATTCATATGGGAGTTTTTATGTGCACTTGTGGGACCATTCTTTCACATCCATATGGGAGTTTTTACGTGCATTTATGGGACTATTCTTTCACATCCATTTGGGAGTTACTACGTGGGCCCACGGGAGTCTTCTTTCACAACCTCCTGGGAGTTATGTGTACCTACGGGAGTATTCCTTCGCATCCACCTAGAAGTTTTAACGGTGATTTCTGAGAGTATTTTCTTGCTGCCTTTAAGGGGTTTCTTCAAAGTCAGGAAGTGTGAAGGGAAAGGCATAAACAGGTAGCATCATGCACGAAATAAAATTTATTTCACACATTATGTACATTTCTTGCACACGTCGTGGCAAGAGCTCATTTTGCCTTGGGCACAAACTGGCTTATACCCTGTCAGATGGTCATTTAAATGGCCTTCAGAGCAAACTCCTTAAAATATCTGCGAACATGCGAACACTGAAGGGCACAGGCAGAGCCGAGGTCGTGAGCTGATTCATCAATTCTTTGAAGGAGTTCATTTTGAAGGCCATTTAAATGCCCGTCTGACAGGGGTATTTATTACAGTGTACGGTACGCTAAGCTAACTGTGGTACACAAGCCTTGATCACTCTGTAGAAATTGACCAGTTCCAGTACCTTCACCCGCGGCTTCATGTAGCAGTCCCCAAAACCATGCTCAATGAAAGTCAGCATCTTATGTTCCTTCTTCGCACACTGGATGTAGAAAATCCGGTAGGCGGCAATGAGATACGCTGCACCCTGATAGAGGCCATGCCCATAAGTTCCCAGGTTTTCCTTAAGGGGTAACTGCCAAAGAAAAAAGTGTTTTTTTAAACAGCCTAATTGGGACAAGCATGTCACAAAACAAATCTTCCGCGAAAAAACAAATTTTTTCTAGCAATATTTACGCCACAGAACGTAATTTAGTCGGAGTCCCAACCTCTCCGCATTTGAAACTCCCGCTCTTTCGACGCCCGCGGAGTGGCTGGTATACGTCACTCCGTGACGTCTAGCAGAGACTCTGTGACGTGTAATAGGAACTTTGTGGCGCGCGATTCAAAACGGGTGAAATAGCCGCAAACTAAAAATCAGTCCTGCGCAATAAATATTGCTGTAAAAAATTTTGCTTTTGGCGGAAAAATTGTTTTGTGACATGCTTGTCCTAATTAGGCTGTTTAAAAATACACTTTTTTTTCTTTGCAGTTACC